>JBBBDQ010001397.1:3097500-3195000 GCA_037127315.1 Ascarosepion bandense | reverse complement strand
TTTTAAGTCTAAATTTTACTTTTTATTCTTATTTTTTATTTCCGTTTTATTTTATTTTATATCTACTTGTAATATTTGGATATTTAAATTTTTACGTTTCATGTCTTATGCCCTTTGATATCTTTTCTCTACATTTTATTTTTAATATTTTTATTTTAAGTTCAAAATTTTTGTCTTTTAAATTTTTTAAATGTAACCTTAGAATATTTAAATTTTGAACATTGTTACTAACAAAGCAGTAAATTAACTCTGCGGTAGACTGGTTGCCGACCAAGGCTATAGAACCCAATCTGTCCTGTTATTTAACCCATAACTGGACGGAATAGACGGATTAATACCTTTCCCAAGGGTATCTGCGCGTAAGTGAATGCAAGGAATTCAACTGGAATTCGAAGGCCTTTACTTAAAAAGGCATAATTATTTTTAAAGGGAATAAAAAGATATAGGATTTAAAATAAAATTTAAAAAAAAAAAATTAGGTCATTTGAATTAAACTAAATAAAGACATCGCTAGGTAAAAAAAAAAAATTTCATTTACAATTATACATACATATAGAAGTACACACATACATACATACATATACACACACACACAATTCTATGATTATGAATACATATATACATACACACACATACATTCAATTTCATACACACTTATATACGTATAAACACATACATGCGCATACACACATATATATGTGCACACACCTACATACAAAAAATTCACACACATGCACACATACACACACACATATATACATTATACATATGCACCCACACACACACATACATATAAAAATAATATAAAAAATTAATATTATAAAAAAGAGCATTTAAATAGCTAAAAAGTTTTTTTCACACATAAATACATATATACACACACACATATATACAAATATGCACATCCACACACAAACATACACATATACATAAAAATTATAAAAAGAAAAATTAAAAATTAAAAAATTAAAAATTAAAAAAATTAAAAAATTAAAAAATTTAAATTTAAAATTAAAAATTAAATTTTAAAATCCGCCCTATGATGGCACTTATTAATGAATTCCTTCCTAAGATTCAAAAGTAAGTCCTGATGAGGATACTTCAAAGTCAGAATCTTCTCCAATAAACATAGACGACCCCTATCACGAAAATTTTTAGGTGTACAAGCTGAGCCTATTAATTTCCAGCTGATGATAGGGTCCTGCCCTTCCTCCTTCATTTCCCAGAATCTATGTGATAGTGCCGTCTGGAATCTTTGGTTAGGGTTTGAAAATGAGTATACATATATATATATATATATACACACACACATATATACATACATATATATATATATATATATATATATACACATATATACATACATATATATATATACACACACACACACATATATATATATATATACACATATATACATACATATATATACACATATATACATATATATATATATATATATATACATACATATATATATATATATGCATGTGTGTATGTATTTTTTATATATATATATATATATATATATATATATATATATATATATAATAACCAGTTATTAGCCATAATTAGACCAGTATACAGATGTATTAAAAAGTGCCCAATACATATATTGTTTTTTTTTATAATCATATCACTCCAAGCAAGGCATTTTACTGCCACTGTTTTACAGGGTGTTACATAGAAGGAAAGTTTTGAGAAAGAGTGACAGGTTATAGGGGGTGTCAGGAATTGGGTAAGAGAAGGATGAGAATACTGATGAGAGTGTAGTGGACAGAGAAAGGAGCATGAGAGAGAGGATGTAGGTTAGTGAGATAGGAGTTGACACTTGACTTTACATTTAAATGCTTGGAGATTGTAGCTGTCTGAAAAGCAAGTACATGGAAGAGAATTCTATAGGCAGGAAGTGCGAGAAAAGAAGCTGTTGGAGTAGAATTTGCATTTACAATTTATTGGTTTCACAGTACAAGTGTGTATATATAATGTAGAGTTTTAGCTGTTAGTGCTTACGATTCTTGAAAAAACTCCTCTTGTATTTTGAAATTTCAGTTTTTTAAACTTCCAGTCATGCATTCATAAAATCCCTGTTGTACGTATATAAAAAAAAATAAATTAGAAAACCAACTGACTTCCAAATAAAAACTATATTTATAATTTCTGAAAATAATTTGTTTTTGAAAATATAAGTTGAATTTCTGGTTTATTTAGAAAATTAGGGAGTAATGGTTGAAGGAAATGCAAAAGGTGTTTTCACCATTTATTTTCACATATCACCTGAAGAGGAACAGTTTTGTTCTGAAACATGAAAATTTTTGTGTAGTGATATCATGCTTTTATAAACCATTGTAATAACAAAATTACAATATTAAGCTCTACTCTGTCTTGAGCACATTTTATAAAAGTAAATGCTTGAACAGTGGATTTTTAATCTACGTGTTCTTTCACTTTTCTGGAATATATATATATATATATATATATATATATATATATATATATATATATACATATATATATATACATACAAATATATACATATTTCGGGTTTCGAGCCTGGGTTGTGTAGCAATCGGAGTCTAACCGTACTGATGAGCTGTGATACAGCGAAACAGATCTGTCTGCGGATGACTATATATATATATATATATATATATTAGAGCAGTTAGTGTTTTTTTTGAGTTTAAATCAACACATTCCAAATAGATCTGTTTTTTTCTGTAATATCTCAGATAGCACATTATATTATTATTGCTTTTGATTATTATTAAATTAATATTTATCCCACAATTCCTGCCAAATGACACATTTTCGTAACAAAATTTATTGTAAATTATCAGGCCAGTAGAAATAAATATATATACTGTTTGATTACAAACAGAATATCTACTTAAATACGAGTATCAATCAAAAATAATGTTCAAACAAATAATTTCAAATTGTCGGTTGTTTATAAACTATTTCGTGAATCTTCATGAATTTTCGTAACACACACACATATATATATATATATATATATATATATATATATATATATATATATAACAGAAAACAGGAGAATAGATATAGAAATATACAAAAAAAACACACAGGTATATAATTATACCTATAATTTCAAATTGTCGGTTGTTTATAAACTATTTCGTGAATCTTCATGAATTTTCGTAACACACACATATATATATATATATATATATATATATATATATATATAACAGAAAACAGGAGAATAGATATAGAAATATACAAAAAAAACACACAGGTATATAATTATACGAGGTCATATAAGCACACAATAATAACATAAGAATAACACAAAATAAAAATAACCAAAGAGAAATTCTTCAATGTTTACCTTTAGGCTCAAGTGTGCAACTGACCAATGTTTTTCAAAATTCTCAATTTAGAAGCTGGCGAATGATTACTGACTGACTCAAGTACATTTGTCCAAATCCTGATGAATAGAGCGCAAAGCAGAATCAGACCGAAAATAGGACAAGAACAGTGCAGTTTTGTCAATGACACTGGAACAAGGAATGCATTATTTATGCTTATGATGCTATCAGAAAGGGAAATACAAATGAAAAAGGAAGTTTGCCTGTGTTTTGTAGACTATGCCAAGGTGTTTGACAAAGTAAGCTACAAGGAATTGATAGAAAAGCTCAGCAACCTTGACATTTGTTAAAGACATCAGAGTAATCAAGAACCTCTACTGGCAGCAAACCACCTTCATATGGACAGGAAACAAATTCAGCAGATATACAAAGATAGAAAGGAGGAAAGACAAGGATGTGGCTTTTCACCAGATCTATTCAACTTGTACAGTGACACTATTCTGAGGACCCTAGAAGTTATTTCAGGAATCGTCATTGGCGGTCACAATCTGACCAACATAAGATATGCAGATGATACAGTGCTGATAACTGACATAGAAAACTACAAGACCTCCGAAAAAAGTAGAAGAAATTTGAAAGAAAGGAGTACAAATAAACTACAAGAAAACCGAATGTATGGTCATCAGCAAACAGAGGAACTCAAAATGCCAATTATAGGTTGGAGATATCAAAATCTACAAGTAAAAAAATTTAAGTACTTGGGAAGTGTCCTAACAGAAGGCAGAAAGTGTGACACTGAGATCCAAAGGTGAATTGGAATGGCAAAGGACGCATTCCAGAAGCTGAGCAGAGTATTAAGAAACAAGAAAATTTTGCTAGAAACAAAAAAAAGAGTACTGGATTGCTATATGATGTCTGTTCTTCAATATGACAGTGAATGCTGGACATTATCATCAAAGATGAAAGAAAAACTTAAGGTAACTGAAATGTGGGTCTACATAAGAATACTGTGGATATTATGGATCAAGCAGGTGAGAAATAATGAAATTTTGGAAAGGATGGAAATAAAAAGGAAATTAATACTGAGCACCAGGAAAAGACAGCTGAAGAGATAGAGGAAAGCAGTGGATAACATATTTGAAGAGCCTGAGCAGGTGGCTGGCAGAGTGGGGGTTTAGGCGGGGTAACAGGAGAAAGCATGCTAAGAGCTACCAGGATAGGGAGATGTGAAACGCCATGATCACCTATGTCATGATCACCTATGTCCTGAAGGGACATAGCACATAGAAGATGTCTTTAGTTTTTTATTGGAGGAAGATATTTCATATTGCTCTGGATAATATCTATTGAGCTCTCTATTTTTATCTTTATAATATTTTATATTAATTACATGAAATATTTTGGATTATCCTGTCTGGTTTTATGAGTTTGCCTTTATATATATATATATATATATATATATATATATATATAAACGTATTTGTAAATGGAATTTCGTCTGTATATGTGTGTGTGTCTGTTGCTTATAGACTCCAAAACGACTGAACCGATTTTCTTGAAAATTTACACAGTTGTACTATGCATCTGCGAGTGTTCTTAGCTAGGTTTTGTGTCGAGGTACCCCCGATAAATATTGAAAATTGATAATCAAAAAAATTGGGTTATAGAAGGAGTGGTCCAATTTTAATCAAATATGATACACTCACAGACAAAGACATAAGACATGATATTCAGAAGTTTCAAGGTTGCAGTTCTTACAATAGTGCAGAAAATCAATAATATATACACATATATATATATATAAAAGGCAATATGTTTGTGTGTGTGTCTGTTTATCTGCCTGTACGTCTGTATTTTTTCAGCCCTTTTATTTTAGTTTTTGCTTCAGGTCTGGCTCTAAGTAGATAAAATTGTAATTCTTAGTCTCCGCTATGATACCATTTACTCAGAGGACTTATTTTGTCTTCAAAACTCAGTTTACGACAAAAAAACTTATTTGATATCGATACCAGGAAATCAAAATTTGACTTACATCCATTCATTTTTCTTTCAGTCTACGGTTTCGCTTTAACTGGAAACAACTATTGCTTTTTAGTCTTTCGTGTCAATGTCTAAAGAGTTTGAGCTCCAGGACCATGGATTAGTTTTAAAGCTTTTATTGGTTATCAAATCTGATAAGTTAATTTATTTTGTGACACTTCTTATTAAAAAAACCCAACTCATTTTCCATACACACAATTTTGTTATTCATTCTGACCTGAAGAAATTGAATCCAAAAGACGTTTAATGAAACACTTTGTTTATGGCTTTTCCCCTGTGTCTTATAATTTCATATAATTTCAATTTTTTTATCAAGCTGATTCCATTAACTTTCTTTTTCTTTCCATTATTTCTTTTAGTCGCACACTGTGATAGCAGAAGTTTTGCCAGGAAGGATGAATATGTTCTAAGAACCTAAGCCCAAAAGTCATCTACAGTAAATTGGCACCAGGGCTCTTACATCTCACCATTCCAAGTAGAACTTCTATCATTACTGTGTGGGATATAAACTAACAAAAGTGATAGAAAGAAAACGTAAAGAAATCTAAAAGAAATTGTTTACAATTAAAAAAAAACAATTAAAACTCTCAGCATATATACAGGGTGACAATAAAGTCACTATACCATTCAGTCAGTTAAGTGCCATACGTGATGCACACTTGGGCGATCATGTCTCTTTCGAGACATGACTGACTGGGCAGAATATTGTCCCGCAGTAAATTGCCGTTGCTTTCTGCGGTAGATTGGTTGCCAGCCAGGGCTATAAAACACAATCTGTCCTTTTATTTGACTCATAGCTAGAGGGAGAAGCAATGTATTATATTATTACATAGTAATTAGTGGGAGATCAGTTTATTACTTCATAACAATAGAAAACTGATCTCCCACTTTATGACCAGTAGAAGCCTTAATCATTATTCCAACTATTATATTCAGTCAGTTAAGTGCCATACATGATACATGCTTTAGGTGATCATGTCTCAAAAGATACATGACTGACTAGGCTGCCATTACTTTCTGTGGTAGATTGGTTGCCAGCCAAGGCTATAGAACCCAAACTGTCCTGTTATTTAACCCATAACTGGAGGGAAGAGACGGATTAATACCTTTCCCAAGGGTATTTGTGCGTAAGTAAATGCAAGGAAGTCAACTGGAATTCGAAATCGGCACCCTGATTTCTCGTTCTGAGTTGATATCTGCTGCACCACAACGCACATCCCACTATACTTATATTAAAAAAAGCAAAGTAGAAACAGAAAACAGCTATTAATTATTATTAATTATTATTAATATGTTATATTAAAAAAGGTTATTATTAGGTTGTCCCTAAAGTTTGTAAACACTTGCGAAATGGGTCTATCTGGTCCAGCACAATCAAAACAAGTGATGGGTTCAGAAAGGCCAAGAGACACCGTCGGTTTCAAAACAAGATCGATTTGGCAAAAAAGTCATGTTGTGTGTTTGGTGGAACTTTGAAGGAATTGTGCAATTTGAGTTGGTTCCGAATGGTCATGCCATCAGTGCCGAACTTTACTGTCAGCAACTTAAGCGAATCTACGAAAAGTTGAAGCAAAACTACCCGGCTCTGATCAACCAAAAGCGTGCTTTGATGCAGCAGGACAATGCCAAGCCACACACTGCCAGGAAGACCAAAGACAAGTTTAAAGAGCTGGACGGCATTGAGATTCTGTCATATCCAACCTACAGTCCTGACTGTGCTCCATCAGATTACGGCCTTTTCCGCTCAATGCAACACTTTCTGAAGAGCTGCCAATTCGACTCATTTGATGAAGTCGAGGAAGCGTGTCAAGAATTCTTTGATTCAAAGCCGGCTGAATGGTACTTTGACCAGATCTGAAAGCTTGCAGATTGATGGTAGAAAGTCTTGGAAAATGATGGTCTTTATTTTGAGGAATAATGTTTGTTGTTTTTGCGAGTAAAAGTTCAATTTTTGCAAGTGTTTTCTGGTAACCTTAGATTACTTGGCAAGTAAAATTTCTATTTTTTGCAACCTAATACTTATCAATTGATAATTAATTTCTTTTTGTTTACCATAGCATTTTTATTAACCAGAACCATTTTAATAATAAATTTCTGGACTGTAAATTAATTGCTTTGTCTTAAATGTTATTACAGGTAACTGTATAGTGACTTTATTGGCACACTGTGTGTGTCATGTGTAAATCATCATCATCATTGTTTAACATTTAAAATTTTTTTTATTATGCTGGTTCTGAAGATGACTCATGTGAGCCAAAAGTTTAGAACCAGCATAATAAAAAATTATACAAATGTTGGACAATTTTTGTCTTTATTTCCACCTGACATTCATTGTCTGTAATATTTAACAATATATGTTGAGTTACATATATTTAGTTTATATTATATATATAGCTTCTAGTTTAAATTTTAAAATCATTTGTTTCTGATGAAAGGTCGAGGCCGGTCTGAAATATCAAATCTACATATATATATCATAATAGAAAGAAATAAATACTGTCAAAAAAATACATTTTTAACTTACAACTTTTTAGTAGTTTTCCCTATACATATTAAGACAGTATACGTGGATTATCATTATGCTATATATATATATATATATATATATATATATATATATATATATAATAATAACAATAATAATAATGCTGATACTAATAATTCTTATAATATATTTCAGTTTGTCTCAGAAAACTGACCGGGGAAAAACGAGGAAGTAAAAAAAAGAAACAAACTAAGTGCTTGAACATACGTCAAAATACTCGTAGGAAAGAAAAACCCAGAGATGAGAATCCTAACATT
The DNA here is from genome assembly GCA_037127315.1 of Ascarosepion bandense. NCBI lineage: Eukaryota > Metazoa > Mollusca > Cephalopoda > Sepiida > Sepiidae > Ascarosepion > Ascarosepion bandense. The sequence goes on along the minus strand of JBBBDQ010001397.1, from coordinate 3,186,826 downwards.
AAAGTGCTCAATACAATAGTAGAGCAGCAAAGAAAGAATAAATCTAAGTAAGAGCCAACAGACCTACCTACGTTTCACCCTACGGCTCGTCAGGGTAAGCCGACTTACCCTGATGAGCCGTAGGGTGAAACCTAGGTCGGTCTGTTGGCTCTTACTTGGAGTTATTCTTTCTATATATATATATGCTAGCAGTATATCCTGACATTGCTCGGGTGTAATAAAACCTTTAAAACTAATCCATGGTCCTGGAGCTCAGACTCAGCCTAAAGATTATTTGTGTGAAGTTTGGTGAGAATCGGATAAAAATTGTGGATTTGTATAAAGGACATACAGACAGATAAACAGACACACACACAAGCATCTTGCCTTTTATATATATATATATATATATGTATATATATATTATCAATTTTTTGCACTGTTGTAAGAACTGCAACCTTGAAACTTGTGAATATTGTTTCTTATGTCTTTGTCTATGAGTGTATCAAATTTGATGAAAATCGGACCACTCCTATAACCTGATTTTTTCGATTATCGATTTTCAATATTTATCGGGGGTACCTCGACACAAAACCTAGCTAAGAGCATTGGCAGATGCTTATAGTACAACTGTGTAAATTTTCAAGAAAATTGGTTCAGCTGTTTTGGAGTCTATAGGTAACAGACACACACACACACACGGACAAAGTTCCATTTATAAATAAGTTTAGAAGTTTAGATTTATATATATATATATATATATATATATATACCCAAGTCAGTCAGTAATCATTGGCCACCTTCTAAATTGAGCATGTAAGAAAACATTGGTCAGTTTCACATTTGAGACAAATGTTAAACATTAGTTTCACACTCAAGCCTAAACATTGGCTAGGGAGACATATGACCTTAAACATTGGTTTGTTAAATACCTAGCATAAGCGTTGATCAATTTTCCATTGGAGCCTAAACAATGAACAGATTTGCACATGGGTCTAAACTAAGTTAGCTTCACATTTGAGCCAAAATATTGGTTCCTTTTATATAAGAGCCTAAACATTGATCATTCACTTGAGTCTAAACATTGGTCAAATTTAATGCTTGTGCCTAAACATTGGTCATTTTCACCCTTGAGCTTACACACTGGTCAATTTTCCATTTGAGCTTAAATTGATTGGTTACCTTCACACTTGACACTGAGGTGAACATTGTTCAGTTTTGCACTTGAGTCTATATTTAAATATTGGCACTATCATATTTTGTATTAAACATTTTTATAGCGAGTCTACACAAACAATTGTCATCCTTTTCTGTCTTCAAGCAACCGCTCTGTCAGTGGCTTCCCTGGGTGAGGGAAGGCTTACAATTCTGCAGGGTGTTCATCCTATGTCTTGTTAACCCTGTTGACAGGGCAATAAGTGTATGAATATGAAGTAAATTTCAGAAGAATTTGAACTACAGTTGGTGATTCATTTTTGGTCATGATTACTGATTACATCCTGCACATCAAAGATAATATCTCTGAAAATATGAAACAATTTGGGGGGGAAAATTATCAGTTAGTCTTACCAAATAAAACTGGTTTATGTGTTCTCTCACAATTTCCAGATCTGCATTGCTGTCCACCATAATTTTGCCCACTTGGGTTGCTGTGGAAAGAAGAAAAGAATCATCAACAAAAATCAATTACAAATGTAAAATTCATAAACAAAATAATAATAGAGTTTAAAGTTTCTTTTTCTCTGAGTTGAATGATTTCACTTTAGATTGACAGTTTTTTCTTAACTGCACATCAACATTTTTAAAAACTCAGAAACCAATAAAAAAACGTAATAAAATCATGCAAGAGCAATTAAGAGATTTCAAAATTTATATGAAACCAAATCATGTTTAATCATCTGTTTAACAAACCACATGATTTCTGTGTAACAAACCACTTTAATATTCTCTGTAACAAACTGCTTTAATTCTCTGTATAACAAATCCCTTGAATATTGTCTCTAACAAACCATTATAATCTTTGATGTAACAAACTCATTTAATCGCCTCCATAGCAAACTCATTTCATCGCCTCCGTAACAAACTCATTTCATCGCCTCCGTAACAAACTCATTTCATCGCCTCCGTAACAAACTCCGTATGAAACTCCTTTAATCATCTCCAGTTAGATTAGAAATAATGTAAATAATAAGTCCTCATTCCAAAAATGCAGACAGAACAGAACAAAGAAATATCTGATAATCTAACAGAACACTCGCTTATTCTAAAAACATCACAAAATGTTTTTAAAATGCAGATCCCATGTACACATTAGGTCAGAGTACAAAAATTAGTACACTTTCTAGATTAAAGCAGTGAAAATTAAACAAATCGGTAAACTAGAGAAATAAAATCAAGATTATTTGTCACGATTCTGAATAAATTGAGCAAAGGAAAAGTAATCTTTAATACAGAAAGTACTATAATGCTGCAAAACTGGTTTCAAAATTATCGCCAGCCACTTAGCAACTTTACGTTGAAATGACCCTATCATAGAAATTATGGGTCTCAAAGGAACACACTCCTTATGAACCTTAGGTCATCCATAAAAATGGGAACAAATGAAGCCACACGGTCTTCATTTTCTTTTTTAATCATATCACCCTGAGCAAGGCAGTAATGCCACTGATGCGCAGGGGCTACGTAAGAGTGAAAAGATTGGAAAAGAGAAAGCTGGAAACCACATCCTAAACAGTGAACAAGGGATGAGCCTCTTCACCTGTTCAATAGACATGGGTGGAGTCTGAACCAGGTGATAGTTTAGTCTATCTACTCCACCCACTTTTTACCCATTTGATGAGATTTTCTGAAATCAATTTTCAGAGGTCAGAGTACAATCATGGGTGTCAATGGGACCAAGGCATTGAAACTTAGAAGGATTATCAAGTATAGATAACATTTTATTAATGTAATCCTGGCAGTCTATAAGGACCACACCAGAACCTTTATCTGTTTCGTGATAACCAAGAAATGGTTATCCTTAAAAGACTTAATGGTCCGGTGATGGTAACTTCTCCATTTAGATTCTGAAAAAGAAATAGAAGAATTGGCATATGAATGTGCCAAGTCATTCAATTTGGCTCAAAAGTCACTAGATTTAGCTGTAGACATGGGTTGAAGCTTAGAGAATTGAGCATAAAATACTTCAAAACCCTCACCATATTAACAGGTGGTGGAGTTTACTTATTACTTCTACACCCGCCACCATATTAATTCTGTTGTTTATCATTTTAAATGTAGTTGTGGAGTCAACTACATAGGTAGAACAACACAATGTTTAGATGTTAGGATTAAACAACATGCGCCTGCTAAAATACGCAACAAGAATTTTTCATCTGGTGATACCATTCAAAACACATACAAGTTTTTTATAGTGGGTCATCTGATAAACAATCTGAGTTTATCAGATGATCCACTATATGGCTTAGCAACTCCGACTGACACCAAATCGGTCGAGTTTCGATCCCGGCCAGAAGTAAGCAGATGTCTAGCCACACTGATGAGTTGTGAGACAGTGAAACATGCTTCTATGTGGATGACGAATATATATATATATAAACTGTACTGCAATGGTAGAATGCTTGCCTGTTGGGTAGAAGGTAGCAGGTTTGATCTCCAATTGGGTCATACAAAAAACTTTAAAAATGATACTAGACACCTCTCTGCAAAGCAATCAGCAACAAAGAGAAGGACTGAGGCTAAGTGAAGTAATCCAGTGATAAGAGTTGTACCCACTCCTATCATAAGGTAGCAGTGAAAGAAAAACAAGCCTTCAGATTGCCCTCAACCTAGCAGTTGGCAAAACTTATATATATATAAGGTATAGGTTAGGTATGGATGGAATAATATTCTATATCCAAACAAACACTATTCTTAAAAAAGTGCTCAATACAAAGTAGAGCTAATAATATTTATTTAGAATGTATACTAGAAATATGTTATAATATCACTACAAAAATAGCTATTTTGTTTCGACACTACTTGTGTTTTTTGTTATAATTTCTAGATAAATATAACTCTTTCTCTCTCTCTCCCTCTCTTGCTCTCTCTATACATATACTAGTTTTGTTGAATAATGTTGACAAAGTCTGGTTGTTCAATTTTTTTCTCTATGTTGTTTCATACAATTGGTAAACTTTCTAAAGTTACTTTAAAATTTTTAGAATGCAAATATAAATAACGACACCTTTAAATAACTTGAAATTGGTTTCACCAGATAAGGAAACACTGGAAGTAATCAAAACAAAAGTTACAAAAAAACAGACAAAAATATAAATTCTGAAAAACAACTAAAAGTAACAGTTGAAAGTACTTTGATTCTAAAAAGTAAAAACTTAACTTTAGAATGTTTACCAATGGTTTGTAAAATAACAGAAAAATTTAATAAAAACTAGACAAACTTATATATATATATATATATATATATATATAAGCATACATACATATAAATCAAGTATATACTGATAATTAAAATGACTTCAAATTCCAGTCACAGCATGATAAATGACAGTTTCAAAACCATTCACTCTTAAGGCCCCCAAAATTGGAACTTTTTAGTGCCACAAGATCTAATGGTAGTGAAAGTGATTTGCTGTGACTGGAATTTTAATTGTCAGTCCATACTTGACACAACAGGAGCTCTAACTCCAATATTCTTATCTAAAATAAGATATGTTTGAGTTACTGTAACATTTGTTCATTTATTTTGCAAATATTCATATATATTCATGTGTGCATCAAAATATCATTCATATATATCTAATCTAATCTAAATTTATTTATAAATGTAACTTTGTCTGTGTGTATCTGTTACCTATAGACTCTGAAATGGCTGAACTGATTTTCTTGAAAATTTACACAGTTGTACAATAAGCGTCTGCGAGTGTTCTTAGCTAGGTTTTGTGTCGAGGTACCCCTGATAAATATAGAAAATTGATATATAGGGCAGTGATGAGAGGATGAATTCTCGTGTGATTCTCTTTAGAAAATTTGGTATAACTACTATTTTATATCTAAGTGGGCATTTACTCTTAAAATTCATATTTAATTACAATATGGTTGATTCTGTATATAGGCTAATCAAGGTAGAGGGTTATATTAAGGGGTACTTTATATGGATAGGAGATGATAGCGGTTCACTCTAGATCTGAACAGGTCAAGATTGGGGAAAAATCCTCTTGAAATTCTCTTCTATAGGGCAGTGGTTTGCAGGAAGAAGTTGTGTGAAACTTTTTGTCTTGCCAATGGAATATGGAGGAAGTATGGGTGGTTTGTTACGATTTAAGTAGCATAGTGGGTCCTAGCCGTAAAGATTATTGAAAAAGTCGGGTTATATTCTAAACTTATTTATAAATGGAACTTTATCCGTGTGTGTGTGTGTGTGTGTGTGTCTGTTACCTATAGACTCCAAAATGGCTGAACCGATTTTCTTGAAAATTTACACAGTTGTATTATAAGAATCTGCCAATGTTCTTAGCTAGGTTTTGTGTTGAGGTACCCCCGATAAATATCGAAAATCGATAATCGAAAAAATCAGGTTATAGGAGTGGTCTGATTTTCATCAAATTTGATACACTCATAGACAAAGACATAAGAAACGATATTCAAATATCAAATGCCTTGAGAAGGTGGTGCTGTCCTGGGTCAAGAGGGTAGCTGCTGGAAAACCCTATCACACAAGCAAGAAAACTCATTTATTGCTGTCAGACAATTTCTGCAACCACAGACTGGCCACCTTAATCGCCAGACTGCAGTTCCCAAGATTATTATGTGTGAAGTGCAGTTGGGCAAGAGACTAAAGAAACTTCTTGTAGCACCAAAGATTAAATAAAGACAAGGATTATGACAGGATTCACCAACTTAAACAAGGAGACCATCCAAAAGAGCTGCAAGAGATTCTGAAGCCGTCTGTTGTCTATGGTGAAGCAAATGGTGATTTTATTGAATAAATTTACTCTTTAGTATTTCAAAATATTTTTGTGTAATTTTTACAAAATATTTATGACAATTGTAATATCAATCGTTGTGGTGCATTGGATATTGGCTCAGAATGAGAAATCAGGGAGCCGAGTTCGAATTCCAGCTGAATTCCTTGCATTCACTTACGTGCAAATACCCTTGGGAAAAGTATTAATCCATCTCTTCCTTCCAGTTATGGGTTAAATAGCAGAACAGATTGGGTTCTATAGCCTTGGTCGGCAACCAGTTTACCGCAGAAAGCAACCTACTGCGGGATAATGTTCTGCTCAGTCAGTCATGTCTCTTTCAAGACATAATCGCCCAAGCGTGTATCACGTATGGCACTTAACTGACTGAATGTCAATATTGTTTTCATTTTTGTGCAATTTAGACGACAATTTATCCATTGCACACTGTTAATACACACACATGTATTCATATATGTATATATATATATATATATATATATATATATATATATGAATTCACACACATATGTGCATTCACATACACACACACACATATATATATATATCTATATATATATCTATATATACATGCACACAAACACACACCTACCCATATACACACACAGATACACATATATAATTAGCAAAAAACAATGTGAATGGATATCAATAATTTTGAACAATCTGACAAAATGATTATTACATTAAACAAGACAATGAGCATTATTTTATTAATGGGGAGCCATACCCCAAAGCCATCCTCTGTGAAATCAACAAAAATTATAAAAAGACACCTAGTAACTTGGAAACCAACATAAATAGAGAAGCCAAGAAAATAACTAAGGAACTAAAAATAGATGATAGGGTACCAATTTTAAATAAGCAACAGGCTTTCATCACAATCAAGGACCCCAAACACAATTTCATAAACAACTCACAATAAATATTATTAAACCCTTCAAAAAACTGCATCGGTACAATTAGCAAAATCATTCTTGAAAGAGTTTCAACATTCACTAAGAATGCCTTAGAGATGAACCAATGGAAGAATACAGCCGAGGCAATTGATTAATTCACAATCATAAAAAATAGAATGGATTGCATTTTCATCCAGTTTGAAATTTGTGACTTCTGCCCATCCATATTTGAAAAACATTTAATTGCAGCCTTAAATTTGACTAAAAATTTCTGCCCCATCAGTGACCAAGATATTAACATCATCAAACAAGCCCCAAAATCTATTTTATTTTATAATGAATGCCCGTGGATGAGAAAAACAGCCCTGATTTCTGCATCTCCATGGAGGCATATGATTCTGCAGAGTCCTGCAACTTGGTAGGGCTCTTTTTGCTCTGGAATCTTATGTACATTTTTGGTTTATGTAACACTGGACTTCACCAAGACGACAAATTGATAATCTTCTGCAAAACTAATCCGCAGAAAATAGATAAACTCAGAAAGGATCTGATAAAACTTTTCAAAAACCATGATCTGAATATTATCACCATAATTAATGCTAAAGTTGTAAATTTCTTGGATGTTACCTTTGACCTGGGCAATGGTCTGTACAAACCATACAATAAGGATGCAAATAACCATATAGACATCAACAGGGAATCAAATCACCCTCCCCGGTGAATCACCAATTACCTATACAAATCTATACAATTTCATCTAAATACCAACTCTATCAATGGGGAAATTTTTGACAATTCTAAAATTGAAAACATTAAAAAAAAACAAAAAAACTCAGCACTAGTTCAAAATACTGTGTTGAAAAGAAGGTAGGCACAAATAAGCAGAAATCATGAAAACACAACATTATTTGGTTTAACCCAGCTGTAACGTCCAAACTAACATTGGTAAACTATTCCTTAACTTAATTCATAAACATTTCTACTATTCAGTCAGTCAGTTAAGTGCCATACGTGATACACGTTTGGGTGATCATGTCTCGAAAGAGACATGACTGATTGAGCAGAAGATTTTCCCGCAGTAGGTTGCCATTGCTTTCTGTGGTAGACTGGTTGCCAAGCAAGCCTATAGAACCCAATCTGTCCTGCTATTTGACTCATAGCTAGAGGGGAAACAAATGTATTATATTATTATGTAGTAATTAGTCGGGGATCGGTTTCCTATTGTTATGAAGTAATAAACTGATCCCCCACTTTATGACCAGTAGAAGCCTTAATCATTATTCCAACTATTATATTCAGTCAGTCAGTTAAGTGCCATACATGATACATGCTAGGGCGATCATGTCTCGAAAGAGACATGACTGACTGGGCAGAAGATGTTCCCGCAGTAGGTTGCTATTGCTTTCTGCGGTAGAATGGTTGCCGACTAAGGCTATAGAACCCAATCTGTCCTGCTATTTAACCCATAACTGGAAGGAAGAGATGGATTAATAACTTTCCCAAGGGTATTTGTGCGTAAGTGAATACAATGGATTCAACTGGAATTCAAACTCGGCTCCCCAGCTTCTTGTTCTGAGCCAATATCCACTGTACCACAATGTACATCTACTATTCACCCACACTAAAAAAATTTCAACAAAAACAATATTAAAATCAGTTATAGTTAAGTTTAAAACATAGATAAATATATTTCACAACATAATACTATGATATCAAATAAATATTTGGCCCACATAAACAATATCCCTTACCCAACTAAAAGCAAAAATAACCCTTTTAAAAATAATTGTAATTGTTGAAAAAATAAAACCTGTCCATTGAATGGCCAGTGTATGTCCAAAAGTATTGTTTATAGAGATTGAATTCATTTGGATGATAATGACATTAAATTTTACAATGGAAGCACTTCCAACAGGTGGAGGATAAGATTTAACAACTACATGTTGTCTGTAAACAACAGTAAATACAGCAAAAGTTCTGCTTTATCCATACAGTATTGGAAATTAAAAAACTCCAACAAGAACCCAATAATTACCTGGAATATTGTAGCTAAATCCAAACATTATAATGGAAAAAAAGATAAATGTAATCTATGTCTTTTAGAAAAACTTGCCATCTTTAACCATATCAATAATCCTAATTTACTTAGTAAAAAAAGTGAGTTAATAACCACATGTTGTCATAAAAAAAATAGTAAAATTCTTGGACCCAGACTGATATAGATTAATCTACATTTACCCCTTTCTTTCTTTCTTTCTTTCTTTCCGCTGCAATATTCTTTTTAACAATAATGAATTAAACCATTTTTTTGCTCCCTACATTTTTTAATTTTAAGTCTAAATTTTACTTTTTATTCTTAATTTTTATTTCCGTTTTATTTTATTTTATATCTACTTGTAATATTTGGATATTTAAATTTTTACGTTTCATGTCTTATGCCCTTTGATATCTTTTCTCTACATTTTTTATTTTTAATATTTTTATTTTAAGTTCAAAATTTTTGTCTTTTAAATTTTTTAAATGTCACCTTAGAATATTTAAATTTTGAACCTTGTTACTAACAAAGCAGTAAATTAACTTTATAAGATTTAATTCCCATGAATATCGGGTGAATTTAAATTCAAATCTAATAAACTGTCAGTTTGAAATATGCACCTGATGATTGTATAATGCATGAAACTAAGTTGTGCTATAGACGTAAAATAACATGTATATTTATTAATATATATATAATACAGCTCTGTTCATACATTGAGCACTGTTTTATTAACATCTGAATAATAATTTTTTTTTTAATCATTTCACTCCAAGCAAGGCATTCCACTGCCACTATAGCACAGGGGGTTACATAGAGCGATTGGATATAGGAAATGTCAGAAGGAGGTTGATAGATGAGTAAGGAGGTACATAGGAAGAATGTTTGAGAGAATGGGTGCCAGTTAGTGTGTTAGGAGGTGTCTACTGACCTTACATTTAAACTCCTGGAAATTGTAGCCGTCGGGGAAGCAAGCATGCGAAAAGGAATTCCACAGGCGGGAAGTGCGAGAAAAGAAGCTGTTGGAGCAGAAATTGTGGTTACATTTCACTGGCTTCACTGTAAAAGGGTGGGACCTAGTTGCTAATTTAGTATCTCATGCAAATTCATACCTAGGGAGCACCAGTGATCTAAGTTCATCGGAGCAGAAGCCGTGAAAGTATTTATAGAACAGACGCAGGGAAGCCACGTCACGCCAGTGAGAGAGTGACTGCAGGTGGTCAGCCAAGTCGGTCTCGATCACATTACAGATTCTCCGTTGTATTTTGTCAAGAACCCCGAGAAGAACAGCAGGGGCACCTGATGAGATATGGCAGCAGTATTCTATACACGGGCGGATGGTAGATTTATATATGTGCAGAATAGATTCAGACAGAAAGAACTTCTGGGCCCTGCACAGAGAACTGACTTTCATAGCAGTGCATTGGACGTAGTCATTCCACTTGAGGTCTGCTGAGAGTGTGAGGCCAAGGAGGCACAGTGTTTTATGTGCATGCACTTACATTTGAAGTATAATTTTTTATATGAAGCATATGTATACAGAAACTGGTTGAAAGAAAAATGCTCAAAAACAACAGAATTATTTATGGTAAAATTGCTCCCACATAAAAAGCAAAAAAAGAAAAACAAAAAAACCCCAGAAAATTCCACAAATTTTCTGATCTGAAACTTTTTTTATAAACAGCTTAAAGTATCTTCAGGTTATTTTGAAAGCCAAGTGAAGAATTTCTTAGATGAAAATATGGTGAGACAACAGCAAAACATTAAGGGCACAGAGTTTTACAGAGTCTCAACAATCTGAAAGTACGCTATAGAAAGTCGCGGAAGCAAAACAGAGCAAGTGCACTCGAGTTACTTTGATGTAAAAGATAATGGTAAAAATATAGCAGAGTCTAATGGAGTGCAGGGAAAGGATGTGGAAAATAACATGCACTGCTTTGTAGCAGGTATGAAGAAATGGTAAGATCAACGTGATCAATTGAAGGAAAACGTAAAATAAGCAATGGAGTTGAAATATGCTCAATGTAAACATCTATATAAATGTTTATCCAAACATAAATATATATACCTACACCCACCAAAGCATATTTATGGAAACAAAATCATATACAAATTTAGTGTGAAGTCAGAAAGCTAAAACCAAGGTTTCAGAAATAACTAATTTCAAAATGAATATAAGTATATGTGTGTGTCTTAAATATCTGTATGGAAAAAGCACTGAATATCAGAGATAGGCTATTTGGAAACAGAGCATGCACATAAGAATCAACATGACATGGTTACAGTCAGCCTCACTTCTCAATAAAATTTTTAGACAAATTTTATATAGGCACCCAATGTTGTGTGTTTCACTCCAGTTTCATGCATCAATTAATTTTGATTTGAAATCTGTTTCTCCCTCTCTCCATATTTGTGTAAAATCTTCTGTAAAATAAAGACGGAAACTGATGATGGTTTGCCTGAAATAGTCCTATACATCCAATGTACCATGAAATAATGTGTCTGCCTAAATTTTGTTCTTATATATATATATATATATATATATATATATATATATATGAAAAAAAGAATATTGAAGTCAACACTCAGATGCAGGTTTCATGTTCTTATATTCATAAAGTTAAGATATTTTAATGAAGAGCTTGCCTGAACAATTACCATGAAAATATTTATAGAAAGGGCCAGGAAGGCAACTTTATGGCAGTGAAAAATTGACTTACAGTGAGATACCAGGTCAAAATCAATAACATTGCAGATTCTTTTTTGGATTTTATCAAGACTTTAAATATATAGCAGGATAACCAGACCAGATGTGGTCGCAATATTTAAAGCAAGGATGAATGCTAGACTTAAAAAATTTAAGATAGATTCTCAACATCATCATTGTTTAACGTCAGTTTTCATGCTAGCATGGATTTTCTTGATGGCTCTTTTCCAGACCACTTGATTTTGTGTTAGGCCTAGATGTTATCTCAACTTCTTTAAATAGTTCTTGATAAGCTGGATCCATATTTTATAGGCTCTACCTATCCCTCTTTTGACCTTAATAAGCCTACAATTGCTGACTGGGTTTCCTATGTCCATTCTCTCAATGTGCCCAAACAATCTGTCTTGTTTGATGCATAACATTTGTTATATTGGCAATACCAGCCTATTTCTTAACTTCTCTGAGAATTTTCTATCCCTAAGATTGATATTGCCCATCCACCAAAAAATGGAGAGAAAAATGGTCTAGCATGACAGTAAACCAACTTTCTTAGCAGCTGACCTACTAATGGTTCCAATATTATATTTCTGCTTCATATCAGTTGTGAAAATTAGCCTAAGAAGGCACAATAAGTTACTCTCAGATGTTAGACTCAGCCATGCTAATGCAAGACAGAAGAGATCTTTCAGATGATTAATAGAGAACAGTTTAATTTTGAAGACATTAATTAATAAGCCATTTGTTGGCCCAGTTAACAACATACTGAACGTCATTTTTGTATATCAACCACATATCTGGTCAGGCTCCCCTGCTGTTCATCTCAGTGTTCTTGACAGGTTCCAAATAAGAATCTGTGATGTGATAGGTCCTGACCTGGCAGTTCGACTTCAGTCACTTCCTCACTGGTGGGATGTGGCTCCCCTCTGTCTCTTCTACAAATATTTTCATGGCTTCTGCTCCGACAAACTTAAATCACTGGTGTCCTCATCACAAGAATTTAATCATGCAACCAGGTGTAACCCATTTACAGTTAGATCAACCAAATTCAGCCAACAATTCTACTCTAGTAGCTTCTTTTCTAGCACTTCCTGCCTGTGGAACTCCTTTCCATAAACTTGCTTTCTTGACAGCTACAACCTTCAGGGATTTAAATGCAATGTCAATTCCCATCTCTTATCCACTTGACTTTAGTCCTTTCTATATTACCACATATATCTTGTTCTTTTCCTTTCTTTCTACCTTCGCAACTGTCTTCACACCTGTGTTCCTATCCTTCTCTTACCCTTTCTCCGACACCCCCTATAACTCGTTTGTCTTTCTCTTCACTCTTCTCCTGTCTAAACTTTAACTCTCTTATGTAGCCCCCTGCACATCAGTGGCAGTACCGCTTTGTTTGGGGTGAAATGACGAATAAAAAAAATCAAGATGATCAAACTTACTATCAAGACAATAGTAAATGATTGTCTCATTAGCATAGATACCATGTTGAAAGTTAATGTCATCAGGAAGGTCATTAATGAAAATAAAGAACAAAGGGTATAGTCTGTGAGACACCTGCATTATTATGAAAGAATGTAGAAGTGTAGGCATTCAGGATAATTTCATTTCCTGATTTGATAAGAAAGACATGATCAGTTCAAAAATTTAGCTTTTCAGCTTGTGAAGAAAACCTGTATGCCAAAGACTGTCAAAAGATTTCGAGATGTCTAAAGTAACAGTCCAAATCTTCACCATTTTTATCTCGAGCTTGATAGTCTTTTTCCGCAACTATTATCAGAAAATCAGTAGTTGACCTGGATAAACGAAAATCATATTGGTTATCAGAAAGAAGTCACTGCAATATCAGATACTTAATCAGTTCAGCATTGATTAGGGCTACTGGTGTAATCAATCAGTCAGTTAAGTACCATACATGATACACGCTTAGGTGATCATATCTCGAAAGAGACACGACTAAAGAGGCAGATATGTTTATCCAACAGTTGGTTGCCATTACTTTCTGCTGTAGACTGGTTGCCATCCAAGGCTATAGAACCCAATCCATTCTGTTATTTAACCCATAACTGGAGGAAAGAGATGAATTAATACCTTTTCCAAGGGTATTTGCGCATAAGTGAATGCAAGGAATTCAACTGGAATTCGAACTTGGCTCACCAATTTACATTCTGAGCCTATATCCACTGCACCACAAGTTTCCCAAAAAGAGGTAGAAGGCAAATAGACATATTTACAGGAGTCAGGTGACTCACCTGAGTCCATAAAAACTGGAACAACATGTGAGGATTTTCAATTGGCAGGAAAGCAAGAAGCAGCAAGGCATTTATTATAGAATTTAGAGAGAAAAAGAGCCAGTTTTGGAGCACACTTCTTAAAACTATTACAGGGATACCTTTAGGTCACATGCTTTGTGGGAATCCAGATTAGAGATGATAGCAGAAATTGTAAAAGGAGTTATCTGCATATTACTCAACAGAGGCTCAGTTCTAGATAGGAAGTTAGCTAAGTATACTCCAGATCAGTCTTGAGTAGAGTTCATAATGACTTTACAAGAAAATCATTCATTTTTATTAGCAGATGTTAAAACCTCAAATTGATTGAAGAAAAGAGGAAGAGACTTAGCTCCTTTGAGGACACATTTACATTAAGTGCAAACACAAATAGGCTTCTGTTATGATGAAAACTGTCATGCTGGTATAGTTGGAAATAGTGGTTCCTGTTGGCCATAGTGATAGAGCATGGAGAAGTTTGATGTTTCCCCTGGTATTTCAGAAAAGGAATGTAAGAATTTATGCTGGGTTTGACCCAACAGGATCCCACAGTGACACAATTCTAAATATGAAGTTTAAAAATGTCAGTTCATATATATATATATATATGCTGTATCACCAAGGTGGCAGTATGATACCAGATGATATATGCTGAAGTATTTACAGCACAATATCCATGCTAATGGATATTAAATACAAACAAGACAAACACAGATAAGGCAAAGCAACAATAATTAGAGAAGAGGTTAAACTGTTATAGTCGCAGAGATCAGAATCCAATAATAATCGTCAGTGACACTCAAAACTTCTGACTGCTATTAGTCTTTATTTATCCAGTTATTTTGGTCTGCAGATAACTTCATCTTTGAGAGTGCTAGAGGGGTGTCAGCTGCTCTACAACAATATATATCCGAGAACAAAATGCTTGCCACTTACTTGTGACACAATTTTCAACCATACTGGTTTTGTAACCAAAAACAAGTATGGTCAAAACTTGGGTAGCAAGTAAGTAGTGAACATTTTGTTCTTTGATATATTGTTGGCTCTGCATATTCAGTAATTTTGTTTTTTCAACAACTGTCTGCTGGTCTAACCAGTATATTATTTATGATGGTGGTATATATATATATATATATATATATATATATATATTTTACACTGTTAAATTAAATAAATAAATTTAACATTGAGTTCTTTTGAGTTTGTCTCTATTGGAATTTACCTGACTTAAATACCAAATATTCTTTGTTATATATCAGATTAAATGAATTGCAAACATTGTGTCTACTTATTTTTAATAAAATCTGTTCATACTCTCAGATAATTTTTTGCTTACTACAATTGAAAGATATTAGAAATAAGCTGTAATGTTGACAGATGTTATTATCATTCATTTTTCAATGTTCCCAAGTTTTTGAATCTCCTTCTGAGATCATTTTCAGGGATATAAGTTATGGTAACAAAAAATTACCACAAAACTGTGTTGCTAAAAATTACTGTAATTTTTTTTCTTGCTTTAAATATAAGAGTTGAAAAACTGCTTAGCGTTCATTAGAACGTAAAAATTATCCAAAATGGAATTTTTTTTATATGTTTTAATGTCATGGTCATGAACATCTTAAAGCATGAAAAAACTGTTCTTTTTACAAATATTTTAGAACATTACTACAATATTCATAGCAAATTCTATTGATTGCTGACTTAAGTTTTTAATGAATATTGCCTCAAGAATCTGTAGTTTGCTTTTGTTGTTTTCTTGGTGTAAGATAGTTCTGTTATCGATCATTATTTTTTTATATTGTATATGTAGACAGGAATGTTGTTGTAGATGTCTAGAAATGGACGCATGATCAGACAAGTGTAATGTAAGACGTCTTGTTAATGCAGTTGTTGTAAATCCAAAATATATATTTGTTTTTTTATCAGAGATACATTCTCCCAAGGGACATTTGAATTGATATATAATATTGGTTTTACATAACACATCAGTTAGTGGTTAGGAGTTATTATGGATAATTAAATTAGTAGTGTTCCATTTTTTATAATATGTTATTAATTTTTATTAAAATCATAGTAATAATGAGATTTTTCCTGGTTTTTTTCATCCTGTTTGTAGTTATTATGTATCTGGTGGCAATAGAAGATTTTGATATGTTTAGGGTCTTTGTGGAAGTACCATATTTTGTTTGATGTGTGTTGAGGTTTTTAAAATATTGTCTTATTTCTTCATCTACAATGTGATTTGGGAAGTCATTATTAATGAGAGTCTGCTTAATATTTTTTAGTTCAAAGTAAAATATATTGATTTGT
The DNA here is from genome assembly GCA_037127315.1 of Ascarosepion bandense. NCBI lineage: Eukaryota > Metazoa > Mollusca > Cephalopoda > Sepiida > Sepiidae > Ascarosepion > Ascarosepion bandense. The sequence continues at coordinate 3,170,645 of JBBBDQ010001397.1, read as the reverse complement.
GCTCAGTTAATTAAATTGTGTAGAAGTGCTATTTTGTAGTTGATAGGGCATTCACTCTGATATTAATGTTCTAAAATGTTTAAAAAAACAAACAGACAGTTTTTTCATGCTTTAACACATGCTTGACCATGACATTACAACAGATAAAAAATTTCCATTTTGGATAATTTTCACGTTCTAATGAATGCTAAGCAATTTGTCAACTGTTATAGATGAAGCAAGAAAAAAAAAATGACAGTAATTTTTAGCAACACAGTTTTGTGTTTTTTTTTCTTATGACAACTCACACCCCTGAAGATCATCTCAGAAGGAGAATGAAAGGACATGGGAACATTGAGAAATGAATGATAATAACATGTCAACATTACAGCTCATTTTTGACATCCTCCAGTTATTATATGGGGAAAGATTATCTGTGAGTATGAATGGATTTTATAAAAAATAAGCAGACACAATGTTTGCAGTTAATTTAATCTGACATGTTTAAAAATATTTGCTGCCGAAATACACAAATATATATATCAGCATGCAGTGTGAGCATAGAAGAATCCAAAGGAGTATCCTTTACATACAGTGGTAGGATAACTCTCTAAGAGAGCTCTAAACATATTTATATATAAATACATATAGAGAAAATATAAGAAAAATTAAGACATGTGCGTTATTTCATGGTGAATCGGAAGTATAGGCCTATTTCAGGTGAGCCATCATCAGCTTCGGTCTTTATTTAACGAAGGATTCCTTTGTAGAATCCTTTGTTAAATAAAGACAGAAGCTGACGATGGCTCGCCTGAAATAGGCCTATATATCCGATTCACCATGAAATAACGTGTCTGTCTTAATTTTTCTTATATATATATATATATATATATATATATATATATCTCAAAGAAGATTGAAAGAGGGAGAGAGACAGAATGAACATAGAAATCAACACTGTATGATAAGTGTCAGTTGCATACTTCAATATAAACTTTAGATATATATGAAATATTAAAACATGAAACATAAAACTTTTTGTTTGAAAATATGAAAATACAATTAAAATCACAATATCCAAAGCACCTCACTATACACTATAAGAGAGAAACTATATATCAATTTTCTCTTACCATTAACCTCACTTTATTTATCAGTTGAAATACTTTTGAATGTTTTTAAAGAAATAGATGCTCAACATGATGCTCAGCCATGTGCATCATGTGATAGCTTTAAAGAACATTATTTAAATGTTGAACAATTTTTGTTTTTATTTTCAACAGAAATTAAAGCTAAATTAGGATTTTTAGAACAGCTCATGATTAAAGATAATAGACATTCAGTGTCTGTTATATTTAACGATATATATATATATATATATATATATATGAAATGAATATGATGTTTACTTATCTGTACTCAGTGTTTTGCAAATTCTAAACTCTACACATCAGATAAAAATGAATTTGTCTTATTAAGAAATTAAATTTATTTTAAAAAAAATAAATAAAAAGCTTTAAGTTATTAGAAATAATTTATTAGAAAATAATTAAAAAATACTTTTATCTTTTGATTTTTTATTGATTTTTATCTTCAAAATCTGCAGGTTCCAAACAGAAGTAAACATCTTTGTTATTGATATTATTGATACTCTCTTTCAATATCGAGGACAACAATTACAAAGACTGTTTACCTAAAAACCTGTATTGAGCTATAAAACACAGATGCATAGACACTGACATATAATGTAGATGTCGAGATGTTTTATGTGGTTGTCAAGGTTAACAGTATGTTCTCAGGGGGAATGACCTGGGGGTGTGAAACATAAATGCTATTTCAAACATTGAGCCAGCAGTTCAACACAGTTCATAAATCATTTCCAAAGTTTCTTTTACCATTTCTAAAAAAAAATTTGTCACTGAAATACTGGTCTCCTACAGCCAACACCTTTAAAAATATTTTCCTTTTTAAACTCTTTTTTAAAATAGAAATACTGAAAATAGAAAAAAGGTTTTATTTAAAAAGATCAGGTGTATGCACCCAAACCCTCAATATTTCAAACAACAATTGTCTTGCCAGCCTGAAAATGTACACATCTTAAGTTCAGGTTAAAAATCTGAGTACCATATAATTCTGCTTATTCCTTAGTTAGCATTTATTCTACATATTACGAATCAGCCTGGTCCTGGGCATGGCAGTAATCTGCATCCGGCAGCAAGGCCTCTGATTGGGAGTTTGTGAGGAGCATTGAGCCACCTCTTAATTGCTGTTGTTCCCAGGTACACCCTGACCCAAAGTGGTACCACCTGTAAGGGTCCCAGCTATGGGTAAATAGTTAACCCCAAAACTGGGGTTAAAACATCACGAAAGTATAAAAATAAACTTTTATAGAAATATATACATAAAAATAAACTTTGAAAGAAAAATATTACCAACAATACGTTTTTGAAGAAAAATTTATTACCATAACACATTTTTGAAGGAAAAATTTATTCTCAGCAAAACATTTTTGAATACATTCAAGACATTTTCAGTTTTCTAAAATAAAAGAGAATAAAAACAAAAACTTTTCATTAAAATCTGACTAAATCAACCTTCTCACTATAACTGAGCATTTAAAAAAAATACCTTAAAACCCCCACCTTTTTGGCATTAAATAACCCACAGAGGTGTTGATATGCTGTTAAACAAAACTCAAACTCAAAACCAATCAGCCAGTCAGTTAAGTGCCATACATAATACATGCTTGGGTGATCATATCTCAAAAGAGACATAACTGACTAGATAGAAGATTTTCCCACAGTAGGTTGCCATTTCTTTCTACAGTAGACTGGTTGCTAATCAAAGCTATAGATCTCAATTTGTCCTGCTATTTAACCCATAGTTGAAGGGAGAAGATGCACATCTAATACATAATAAATAATAGACTATTCTGTTTGTGAATGTAAAAAAAGATATATAAAAAATGCTGTTTCATTTCAGCAGCAAGATATTAGTGCTAAAATGAAAAATCTTTGAATTTAAGCAGGTGATTTTTTTTAACCCAATTTAAAAAAAAGGTATATTTTCTGTTTATATTGATCATTGGTCTCTGGAGGAAAAAAATTAATGTCAAGTGAATTAGAAACAAGAAATCTAGTTTAACTTAATTGTTTTAATTGAAGCTCTTGACTTAGATTTTTGTGCATGCTTGTTCTAATGCCCTTATATATTTTTGTATACATACACCAATTGATATGTCCAATAAATGGAGGTTATGGGTGGCTAACTGAGTGATATAACAGCACTTATTGGGTGTTTTAATGTTGAATTTCAGTCCTTTAGAATTAATAAAATGACAGATTAAGGTTTGCTTTACAGCGCAATTAAAAAGATAGAAACAAGTTTTGTTTCTACTCAGGTCTGTTTTCTATGAGTGAAAAAGATTGGTACAGATCTAGTTTACACAAGAATTAAAAAGTTAGACATTAGTCAGGTTCATGCCTGAGTTTCTAAGTATCCACACAAAATATAGCCCCATTTTGTGGGGTAGGAGCTCCAAATCAAATTCACTCCCTATGCAGAATTTCAAAGAGATGTTCCATGAAGGAATAACTGTCTGTTATAATTTTAGTAGAGATGTATGCAAAAATTGTAGTAATCTTCTTGGTTACTGATTGGAATGTGAATAAAAAGCCATTGAAGAGGAGTCAGATTGATCGGAAAATGTTTTAAATGATCACGCTGAAAATTAAATGAAATCTATTTTTGCTGACCTGAATTTTCGAAGTTTACCGATTCCTTTTTAATATTAAACTTTAAAGTTTATTCAAAATGAAACCTTTTGCTTTTTAATTTTTATTTATCCAATAAAAAACTATATAAATTGTCTTGATTGTTCTTTCTAGTTTTTATAGAATAAATAAAAATGGAAAAGCAAAAGGTTTCATTTTGAATAATCTTTGAAGTTTAATATAAAAAAGGAATTTGTAAACTTTGAAAATTCAGATTAGCAAAAATAGGTTTCATTTAATTTTCAGCATAATCTTTAAAAGAAAAAAAAATTAATTTTTTAATATTAAGCTTTCATTCTGAAAAATTCATTTTTTTAATATGAAGCAAATAATTAATATTATAAAATATTTAGAAAATTCATTTTTTATTTTAATTCAGCTTTTATTCTGAATTTTCAAAATGTAACCTCTTATTTTTTCATTTTTATTTCTCCTATAAAGACCAGAAAAAAACAATCAAGACAATATATGAGAAGAAAATTCATTTTTTAACATTAAGCTTTTATTCTGATTATTCAAAATGAAACCTTTTTTTTTTCATTTTAATTTATCTTATAAAATTCAGAAAGAACACGTAAGACAATATATAACAAGGAAATTAATAACTAAATGATATATATATATATATATATATATATATATATATGTATGTATATATAATATTTTAATTGGTAAGTTTGAAAATGCTCACAAGTACTAATGCAGTGACAATGTCCCCATCCCAGTACTAACAGAGGGTTAAACAGACCCAATATGCTCTTCAAACCTCAACAGATTATTCTGTGAAAATAAAGCAATTTCTTTTTTTCCACATTTCTTTTCTTTTGCTGGAAGAAAAACTTTTTTTTTCTTTTTACAAAATATGATGAAGGCTAATGAAAGGATCTACTAAGACATTGATTTAACAACTCATAGACAAAGAAGAGATTCTATTAGACAACTGAGCAATCAATAGTGCTGTCAGTTGAAATATATAGAATCCTCCTTTTAAAAGAATTTTGCAGGAAAACACTTTTCATAAGTCTTCTGTTATCACTCTTCTTCGTATTGACAAAGGGTTTCCTTCCTAACCTTTTGTTTGAAGGGGTGTGAAATGGCTAATATTTTTATTATATTATTATTATTTTTTCTGAGTGATATCCATTTCAGTTGCAGGAATTTCTCCATGTAATTAATGAAGTTTTTGAAACAAGAACTTGCAATTAAGAAGAATATTTTAGTGTTATTCAACAAGATTTTTTCTTTCTGATTTAACAAAGAATGATCATGATAAAATGGTACATTTATAAATAGGTAAGAGATTCTAACAAGAAAATTTGTCTAGCATGACACAGTGAACCAACTTTGATTCAATATAATTGTTCAATTTTATATTAGTGGGCAACTTTAACCTGGGAATAAATCAAGGCAGAAAGATGGATGGTGAGTAATATAACATTATTATTATTATGTCATTTTTCATCATATTTCGATTTCTGCTTTGGTCTCACTACCAACCAAGTCTGCGGGGAGACCCAAGGCAGGTAGTGGCGTGTTGTTATGGCTCCATTTCATGTTTTTCTATCTTCCCTATCATCTCCAGCATTACATAGATAAAGTTTTCCTTAGTGTGTGGGCTGTACTTAATAAGACAATTTTTTGTATATCTCTTAAGCTGGGGTTTCCAGGGATTCTTTCAATGTGTTGTTTTGTTCCATTTTTTATCATTCCAAGTGCACCTACTATCACTGGCACAACTCTTGTTTTCAATTTCCACATTTTTTCTATTTCAATTTCCAGGTCTTTATATTTTGACAGTTTTTCAAATTCCTTGATTGCTATGTTACAATCCGCTGGACAAGCCATATCAATTAATAGACAAGTTTTCTCCTTCTGGTTTTTAACAATAATGTCTGGCCTGTTTGCTTCAATTTTTCTGTCTGTGTAGATGGTGTAATCCCATAGAATGGTTACATCTTCTATTTCTGTAACCGGTGCTGGGTGATGTTCATACCAGTGTTTGCCTACAGCTTTTCCATAATGTTTGCATATTGCCCAATGTAAATATTGCCCAACTCTATCGTGGCGATTTTTATATTCATTTGGGGCAAGCACAGAACAGCCTGAGATTAGGTGGTCTATTGTTTCTTGGTGTTTATCACAAAACCTGCATTTTGGATCCATATTATTATGCATAATATTTGCCTGAAAGTTTCTTGTGAAAAGACTTTGGTCTTGTGCTGCAAGAATAAAGCCTTCAGTTTCGGGCTTTAATCCAGATGCACGTAACCATCGATGAGTATTAACTTTGTCAACATTGGATTTATTGGCACGTACTGGATATTGGCCATGCAGAGGTTTGTCTTGCCAGCGCTGTTTAATCTGTTCAAGAGCTTTATCTTTGGCTTTCATTTTCATATTCTTTGCCGCAATAGCCGGCTCTTGGCTTCCGTTCTGATTTTCTACAGAATCTACTAACTGTAAATCTTGTTTGAATTTACTGCCTTCTTTTATTGCCTTCTTTTATTATTATTATTATTATTATGTCATTTTTCATCATATTTAGATTTCTGCATTGGTCTCACTACCAACCAAGTCTGCGGGGAGACCTAAGGCAGGTAGTGGCGTGTTGTTATGACTCCATTTCATGTTTTTCTATCCTCCCTATCATCCCCAGCATTACATAGATAACGTTTTCCTTAGTGTGTGGGCTGTACTTAATAATACAATTTTTTGTATATCTCTTAAGCTGGGGTTTCCAGGGATTCTTTCAATGTGTTGTTTTGTTCCATTTTTTATCATTCCAAGTGCACCTACTATCACTGGCACAACTCTTGTTTTCAATTTCCACATTTTTTCTATTTCAATTTCCAGGTCTTTATATTTTGACAGTTTTTCAAATTCCTTGATTGCTATGTTACAATCCGCTGGACAAGCCATATCAATTAATAGACAAGTTTTCTCCTTCTGGTTTTTAACAATAATGTCTGGCCTGTTTGCTTCAATTTTTCTGTCTGTGTAGATGGTGTAATCCCATAGAATGGTTACATCTTCTATTTCTGTAACCGGTGCTGGATGATGTTCATACCAGTGTTTGTTTACAGCTTTTCCATAATGTTTGCACATTGCCCAATGTAAATATTGCCCAACTCTATCGTGGCGATTTTTATATTCGTTTGGGGCAAGCACAGAACAGCCTGAGATTAGGTGGTCTATTGTTTCTTGGTGTTTATCACAAAACCTGCATTTTGGATCCATATTATTATGCATAATATTTGCCTGAAAGTTTCTCGTGAAAAGACTTTGGTCTTGTGCTGCAAGTATAAATCCTTCAGTTTCAGACTTTAATCCAGATGCACGTAACCATCGATGAGTATTAACTTTGTCAACATTGGATTTATTGGCACGTACTGGATATTGGCCATGCAGAGGTTTGTCTTGCCAGCGCTGTTTCATCTTTTCAAGGGCTTTATCTTTGGCTTTCATTTTCATATTTTTTGCCGCAATAGTTGGTTCTTGGCTACTGTTTTGCTTTTCTACAGAATCTACTAACTGTAATTCTTGTTTGTATTTACTTTATTATTATTATTATTATTATCATTATTATTATCATTATTATTATTATTATTATTATTATATTATTATTATTATTATTATTAATAATACTGATGCTATTGCAATACAGCATCTTCTTCTTGTATGTGCTGTGTCCCTTCAAGATGTATATGATCATGGCCCTCTACATCTCCCTAGCTCTTGTCACTCTTAATACTTCTTATCCTGTTATCCCATTCAATCCCTGCCCCACCATCCATCTACCCAACTCCATCAGGTATGTCATGTGTTGCTTCCCTCCTTCCTCATTACATGTTACAAAAACCAAAGCAGTCTTTATCAGTCTACTTTTTATATACATCCTCTCCAAAACCTTGTCATTATTCTGTTTATGGTATCCTCAGCATCCATCTGTAGAACCACTCTTTGGTTGTTTCAAGTCTTTCTTTCATCTTTGATGAGATAGTTCAGCATTCAATGCCATATTGCAGGACAGATATCATATAAAATGTAATACTATCTTTTTAATTTCCAGTGAAATTTTCTTGTCTCTTAACAGTCTACCTAGCTTTTGGAATGTGTCCTCGGACATGCCAATGCACTTTCAGATTTCTGTATTGCACTATTCGTTCTCTGTTAGAACATTTTCCAGGTAGCTAAATTTCTGTACCTGTTTGATTTTGCTATCACCAACTTGTTGTTGACATTTTGAGCTCCTCTTTTTACTGATTACCATGCATTCAGTTTTCATGTAGCTGATATGTTGTCCTATTTTTTTGCTTTCTTTAACTATTTCCTGTAAGAGGTCTTGTTGTTTTTTTCCTGATCTACAAATTTGAATACCTGAAACTTGCAAATATCCAAATGCCAGTCAAAGCATTTTCTATACGTTTTTGCTTTAGAAAAGTGTTTTCTCTTTTAATTAAAGTGGCATTTTTTTAAAATTCCAAATTATTACTGGGAGCAACAAGCAATGGAGTGCATTGCTTTGTAAAACATCACATTTATGTTTATTTTATTTAAATTCTTTGAGGTTTTTCCTATGTATTCCTTGCAGTAATTGAAACAGGTCTTAAAGTATTATTAAGTATTATTATAGTGCACTATCTCAGTTAATTGCCATATGTGATTCATGGCTGACTAGGCAAAGATTTCTTACAGTAGGTTGCCATTATTTTCTGTGTTAGACTAGTGGCCAACCAAGGCTACAGAACCCAATCTCTCCTGCTATGAGTATGTATGTGGAAATACACAGGTAATGTTTTTGAAGATCATGCATATTCAATAAGTGGTTGCACTATACACAGATAAATTTTTCCTGGAGGAGTTAAAATTGATGCAAAAATATTCAGGAATTGTACTATATATGAAGTTATCTTATACATGAGTATATTAGATAATTGTTGTTATTGTTGTTGTCATAATACTCCTATAGCTTGATAACTAATTTGCTACTTTAAGCACTTGTAAATTTCTTGTAATTGCCAGGTGATAAGTAGCTGTTTGACATTGTAGTTTTTGTAAGTGAAACATTGACCTTCCTTGAGTCATTTCCTCATCTAATTATGATATTTTCAAGCAAACTTTGTTTTTTTTCAAATATTCATTTTATTCTAAATTAATGATGCATTTCATACAAAATGTTTTTTTTGTCTAGTTTTAGTATTTATTTTTTATTATTTATGCACACAAAAAAACACATGAACACCTTTTCTTCCCCTTCATTTTATCAGAAATATATATTTTAGTATAACTATAATTCTGAGATAAAGTATTGTAACTATTTACATTGAAATATAAAAGAAAAACATAGCACACCCTTAAGATAGATTACAGGAATGCTATAAAGCCACAGCACAAGGGGAAATAGAAACATCAGACATAGCTGATCATATATAGAGAGAAAAGGGAGATAATCACCCTCTGTGGGTAGAAGTTGAAACGATAGACAGAGAACATCACCAGAAAATATAAAAATTTAAGAAATCAGTGCAAATGCAAGCCACAAATGTTTTCTAAACCAACTAAACATAGACATGAATACCATATGGGTAGCTAATACAGAAAGCTAGAGAAAAAAACAATGACAAAAAATGTAATATGAGTTCTGGTAAAAAAACAATGACTAAGATATTAAATTTATAAGTTCCAAAAATTATTTCATTAATATTTCCAACACATGGCCCAGGGTTGGTTGATTGAACAGTGACTTGACCAAAAGAGTCTAATGTCTGGCCACAGTAGAAAGAACTAAAACTAAAACATCCAAAGGCACAAAAGTAAAACAATCCACCAGAGACTAAATAAAGGGTTTGATTTGAAATTCTACCAATATCACCTGAAGAAGGCTGGAGTACACAACAGCTGAAACATCATTAATGTGGCAATAAAAATGAAAACAACTGTCTGAATAGTGCAAATAGATACATTTTGATGTTTCTGATTTCTGTGAATTAAAACTTTTAAATCTTAATATGATGTCTCCATTCTATTTTTCGGCAAAAATAGATATCACTCAACTTAAGCATGTTTTTTTAAAAAAAAAAAGAAGAAAGAGAGAAAGACATTCAGTGATACATGAAATATGCAATATTTCAGAAGTTGGTAGTTTCTGAACAGAAAATTAAGTGCAAACAGTTTTTTTTCTTAGCAATTTCAGGATATTCCATCTAATGCATTTCCTTGCAGACATTTCAAAGAAAAATGTAAAAAAAAAAAAAATCTTCAATTTTAAATATATCGATAACAATTTTTCAAAATATATTCAAACTGAAAGTTCAAATAACAAAAATCAAAGAAAAGACATTCTTAGCGATGTCAATATTTTGTTCAAAGGGACATTCTATTGACAGTGATGTATGCATACCAGTTAGAAGAACCTGTTCACCTAATCCAAAATTCTTGAAGAAAAAGTGTGCATTATACAGTGGAAAATAAAATATAAGGATTTTCTTTTTCAAGATGTAGGCGATCATGGCTCTCCACAACTACCTGTCCAAATAGTTCTAAGCAATTATTGTCTCATTATTATCCTTCTCAATTTCTGTTCTGCCATCCAAGCTCTTTCTGTAGGTTACTTGTTTTTCCTTCTGTTTTTTAACTCCATTATGCCCTGTGAGTGTCAATTTCTCCAAGTCTTCTTTTTCTTCATTATATGCTAGAAACTATAATTTTTCTAAGCATAAGTGCCATTTTTCTGCATTTTACTGAAAACTTCACATGTTTCAATCAAGATATTCTCAGCATCCTTCTGCAGAACCACATCTTCCTTGTCTCAAGTCTTCTTTTCATCTGGGAGAAAACTGTGCAGTTCTCACAGACATATACAAAACTTGCTATTATATAGCAATTCCATATTCTTTGTGTCTAAGAAAATTTTTGCTGTCCTGATACTTTGTTTAGCTTTTTTTATAACATTAGCATGAATGTTATTTTCAACACCCATTTCTATAATGTTGGTTCTATAATGTTAATCTCAAGAGGCTTTTGGTAATTCACTATCTGCGAGTTATAATGTTTGGTATCTTCATTCATAGACAGCGTACTAAATGGATTCTTCAAATAATACACAATATGCTAGGAATGCTGTAGAACACTGGAATACCCAGAATACACTGAATACCGTAATACACCAAATACTGAAATACTGAATACACTCAGACTTCTGACTGAGTGCTTTATATACTAATTATTATGGTCACAATTCAATCAATGGTTACATTTGTTACCTGGAGACTGGTGTTCAACTACACGTATCGGTATTGGCATTTTGTTTCTGCATAACACTTTTGGAAGACATATTTTATTATTCCAATGGTCTTTAAAATTTCTGTGTTTTATTTCCTATTAAAACATTTCTCAGATATTTGCTTAGTGTTATATACTTACCTATGAGCATTAACAGGTCTGTCCTAATCCTCATAAATATGTCGAACACTATTGTGAGAAGGGTTATATTGCTGTCTAGCAGTTCACCACTAGTAGTGGTTATCAGTTTCATGCAGCTGGTGAGTATTGTATTTTGTTTATGTTATAAACATGACTATTTTATTTTCCAACTTTTGTTTTATTTCTCATTCAGTAACCTTTTTAGGTTACAATACTTATTATGACAAAACTTGAGCAGTTCCTCTTCTTAACAACCATACATTCTCTCTTCTTATAACTGATAGTCAAATATGAAAGCAGTGCAGTTTAAGATTTAACACTGTTCATGAAAATAACTCCTTGAATGTGTAGTTCAGTATTAGAAACAGTCCTCTTACATGTGCTAAGTAGTCGAACAATAGCAAAATCCCTAGCAAAAAACAACAAAAAAAAAAACTAAATTCTGCATACACTTAAATAATCAGACCAGCTAAATAAACAATTATTATATTGAAGAAAAAAAGTTATGCTGATAGGAAAGCTGGTTCACTGCAGTGTTCCAAATAATTTTTTCATGTCAGAAGCTGTCTTACATATTTATAAATTTACCATTTAAGTCTGCTTTGAATATTGCTGCCACATATAGTCAGATGCTCCTGCTATAGATTTAGAGATTCTTTATAAAATCAAAAGAAAGAGCCTGCAATGTTATAGGTTTTGACCTGGCATCTTGTCTTCAGTCCATTCCAACTACTGTAATATAGCTTCCCTGTGGCTCTTCTATAAATACTTTCATGGTAATTGTTCCGATGAATGTCACTCTATGGTACTTAAACTTTATGAATTTTAGTACAGTACTAGATCTGTGGCAAGGTTTGATTGTTTTAGAGTTGAAATGAATGGAATGATAAGTTGTTTGCTAACAACTGCTTCTCTTGCACTTCTCTTCCATGCTCTCAGCCAACTTTTACTTTTAAGAATTTAAATTTAATGTCAACCATTATCTTTTATTTTCTTAAATCTTTTTTTTTATGATGCTCTCTCCTTAATTCTTTTTCTTATATTTTCTAATACTCAGTAATTCCTTGTGTCTTTGTGACTTCATTGCTTTGCATGGGGTTAAATTATTAAAAAAAACCTTTTCAAGAATTAAATGGGAACCTACCAAAGTGTACCTACAAAATATGTTAATGGCAAGTGCAGTTTAATGGGCACTGCTGGAAAAGATGTTCATCAGCTTATTATTTTCTGACAGTTCAGGCCAAAGCGTTACTCAATGTGGAGGGTTAGTGAGTGAGAGTGCAAGAAAAAGAGTGTTATAGGGAAGGATAGGATAAATATCAGTAATACTTAAAGATACCAAGATAGTACTTGTCAGGGAAAGTAAGTAAAATATGATGAAAGAAATACATTTAAAGTAAAATACACATGAAAATTTAATAATAATTATCTATATTCCTGAGATGAGGTATTGTAATTATTTACATTGTTTGGACTGATGTTCTTATCCTTATTACCATATTCACAACATTTCAGCCATTGCACATTTCGACCTTTTTCAAGATCTGTCTATATTCCTGAGATGAGGTATTGTAATTATTTACATTGTTCGGACTGATGTTATTATCCTTATTGCCATATTCACAACATTTCAGCCATTGAATAAGAATGACAAGTTCAAAATTCCAATCACCTGAAGTAGGTCCAGAGCATACAGTGGCTGAAATGTTGTGAATATGGCAACAAATATGAAAACAACAGACCGAATAATGTAAATAACTACAAATAATTGTTCATTTTTATTTTTTATTAAGATAATATGAAACAATATTAATCATATAAAGTGAACAATGTGAAGAGACAAGGCAAGCAGCTCCTAGAATTTTTCCCGAGTTTAAAAAACGTAAATAATGGTCAAAATTTGGAGTCTTTATAATGCTGCTGCCTTTTTCTTCTGCCATTCATTTACACAAGCTTATTACACAAATTACTTACTTTCCCCCAGTTTCTAACATATTCAGTATATCCTGTGAGTGTTTAATTCTATAGGCATTCTCTGCTCATTATATGTTTCATAAATTTCAACTCTATTTCTCAATATAATTTTAAGTTTTCTAGCCAAAGTGACAGTTCAAAAGCAGAATCTCCAAGAATTCGTCACTTGAAATTTTAAAATTGATGTTAAAGATCATGATATGGCTTTAGAATACCAAGCAGAATAGCAAAAGTTCCAATTTGATGAACAATGCTTCAGTAAAGAAAGAGAGGCTAAAGATTTCAAGAGATCAGAATGTTAAATTCTAAATTAGAAGAGATGAATTTCACATGGGTTGAAATACAAACTAGTGTCAAGGACAGGGTACAAGGACAGAGTCTAATTAATTACAGCTTCCTTTACTGGCCTCAGCTGCCAGCATTTAATAACTTGGCCTTCATAGCATTTCTCTGAGCAAAGGAACATTGCCCATCCTCTGCAAGTATCCCATTTCAGTTTTCAATCTAAGCAGTAAAAAGTAATTTATTTACTAAGATTCTCAATTGTTTTTTTTTTAAATTCATATCTTTCTTTTTGTTAAACCACATTCATGAGCTCTCTATTCACAGCTTCAGTCTCACAATTAGCTGATTGTCAAAATAAGATAGAATAGTTTAATATCATCAACAATGTCATTCTTTCCTTGCATTGTTCAATGACTAAATGATAGCCAACTCCTGTGTTTACACTGGCTTCAAAAATCATCCTATAATATTTGCTGTCTATAACTTTTGAGAAGAGTCATTCTCATTTCAACCTTTGCTCAAACAATTGAACTTTTTTTGTATCACTGAATGTTGCTTTGATGTTTTCATTAATTCATTCTTTATCTTTGGTAAACTGTATTATATTTCTCAGAAGAGTTAATAATATCACAAGCTTTTCTTAAGCAATTGATCACTTTCTTTGTATTCTTGATATTGTTCCCAAGTTTCAAAGTTTTGTTAACCCTCATAATATATGCACTATTGTCTCAGACATTTCAAGCTTTTACCAAACAAAGGAATTTATTCTTTTTCTTCTTATTGTTATCACAACATTTCAACCAATACAGTGATGCCTTATTCAGGTGAATTCTTTTGTCTGTGATTTTGAGAAAAGTCATTCCAAGCATTGTCCAAACAATTTGTGATGTTGATTTCATGTTTTGACCAATTCTTTCTGCCACCTCCTAAGGTGTATTCAGGGGGAAAATTCTGTTCTTCGTTGTTCTATTTCCTTTATATAGAGTTCTGTTCATTACTCAGTCATATTAGATTTTTCTTTTCCACAAAACAATTCATTCTCTTCTTTCATGTTTCTTATCCACCATTACTCCAGATTTACTGAGTAAGACTGATGCAAAAATCCATTATATATAATGACTATATCGAATCCATTGCCAAATCTGCTGCTATGAAAGTCGGTTCTCTGTGCAGGGCCTGGAAGTTTTTCCCACTTGAATCTATTCTGCACATATACAAATCTACCATCCGCCCGTGTATTGAATATTGCTGCCATATCTGGTCGGGTGCCCCTGCTGCACTCCTTGGGCTTCTTGACAAAATACAAAGGAGGATCTGTAACGTGGTTGATACTGACTTGGCAGACCGGCTGCAACCACTCTCTCACCGGCGTGATGTGGCTTCCCTGTGCCTCTTCTACAAGTACTTTCATGGCTTCTGCTCCGATGAGCTTAGATCACTGGTGCCGCCTAAGCACGAATTTACATGAGATACTAGATTAGCAACTAGGTCCCACCCTTTTACAGTTAAACAAATAAGATGTAACCGTAAATTCTACTCCAACAGCTTCTTTTCTCGTGCTTACCGCCTGTAGAACTCCCTTCCACAAGTCTGCTTTCCCAACAGCTACAATCTCCAGGTGTTTAAATGTAGGGTCAATAGACACCTCCTATCACACTAACTCCCAATTATTCTCAGAACACTCTCATCTACCCAACCCTCATTCTCGGTATCCTTACCCGCCTATCACCCACCCTCTGACATTTCCTATATTTAATCATCCTTTCTCCACTCTATGTAGCCCCCTGCGCAGTAGTGGCAGTGACATGCCTTGCTCGGGGTGAAATGCTTATAAAAAAATTTGTGTGTACATGTGACCAAGTGATTAGAACAATTGCTTTCTGACCATGAAGCCCAGGCTCAAATCTCCCCATGGTTGATTTGTCAGGACGATGATGTCTTGATATTATCTGTATGGAGGAGGCAATTCCAGCATGCAACACCTTTGGAAAGTGTCTGAAGACCATACCATGGGTTGACCAAAGCCTTGTGAGTGAAATTGGGTAGATGGCTTTCTTTTAAGAGTTGACAATGGTTGTGCTAGCTTGAAGTCACAAATCAGAACCGAGGGTTTGAGCATACAGGCTTTGTTCAGACTGATGTTCATCTAATCTAAATCTAAACTTATTTATAAATGGAACTTTCTCTGTGTCTATGTGTGTGTGTGTCCGTTACTTATAGACTCTGAAATGGCTGAACCGATTTTCTTGAAAATTTACACAGTTGTACTATAAGCATCTGCGAGTGTTCTTAGCTAGGTTTTGTGTCGAGGCACCACAGATAAAAATCAAAAATTGATAATCAAAAAAATCAGGATATAGAAGGAGTGGTCCAATTTTAATCAAATTTGATACACTCATAGACAAAGACATAAGAAACAATATTCAGAAGTTTCAAGGTTGCAGTTCTTACAATAGTGCAGAAAATTGATAATATATATATATATAAAAGGCAAGATGTTTGTCCGTGTGTCTCTTTATCTGTCTGTATGTCCTTTATGCAAACCCACAATTTTTATCCGATTCTCACCAAACTTCACACAAATATTCTTTAGACTGAGTCTGAGCCTCAGGACCATGGATTAGTTTTAAAGTTTTCATTTCACCCAAGCAATGCTGGGCTATACTGCTAGTATAGTGCTAGATAAAATACTCTGTCTCATTAACTGTAACTAAAGTCTGCTCATCATAGTTACGGTACAAACTACAGGTGGCTCTGTGCCAGAGAAAGTGTCTGCAATGGGAATTAGCTAATCACCCAAGTAGATGGGTATTCTTGAATACGAGTGGCTAGCTATTATATATGTATACATATATGATAACAAGTTTTGGGGGAAAGATGTATGACAAAGGGGAAAAAGTTTACATGAGGCACAGGTCTACTTTTTCTTAATAATGCCACCATTAAAAATAATAGAGGCATTATTAATGAAAAAGGAAAACTAAACACTCAATAGTATTATCTACGAACACTAACAATGTGTTTACTCTGTTCAGAACATAAAACATTCATACAATTCTACAAACATACATTACAATACATACATTCACTTACATGTAAAATAAAATCCATCCTCAATAATGACTAAAAGTCTTGTCAAAAGCACTCCAATAAACAAAAAATTTAGACAATTTTTCTATAATTTATGCCCTTAAAATAAAAAAATAAAAATTCATAAAATTACATAAAAAACTTCGCCATAATACCTTATCTGTCATTTTTAGTGAAGCCTGCATAAAAGAGAGATTGATGTCCATATATATATATATAGAGAGAGAGAGAGAGCATAATGATAATCCACATATACTGTCTTAATATGGACAGGAAAAACTACTAAAAAGTTGTAAATTAAAAATGTATTTTTTTTACAGTATTTATTTATTTCTATTATTATTATATATATGTATATATATATATCTATATATATATATATTTGATATTTCAGACTGGCCTCGGCCTTTCATCAGAAACAGAAAATACATTTTTAACTTACAACTTTTTAGTAGTTTTTCCTATATATATATATATATATATATTGATTGTTTAATACTTAGGTTTTGGTCTTAATAGGTTTAGACCAGTGTACATTTGTATTAAAAAGTGTTCTATACAATTATATTGTAGAACTTTTGAATATTTTCCATTTTTAAACAAGTTATTTTGCTACCCAAGTTTCTCCCATGAATGGTGTCTTCAGGCGATTTTTAATAACTTATTAAAAATAACTCGTTTAAAAATCGAATATATATATATATATATATATATATATATATATATATTATAATAGTGGTAGAAACTAATGGATATATATTCCACTGTTTGTTAATTTTTAGTTTTGATAAAGTGCTCAATACAGATGTAGAACTTTTACAGAGAGATATTATTGTTATAATAATAGCATATTGGACTGTAACTCAAAAGCTTTCAGGTTTCTATGCCAAGTGCACCATCATCAGGCAGTGAAATATTGTTGGGTCATATGTTTAGGGATAACCAAACAATATTTCACTGCCTGATGATGGTGCACTTGGCATAGAAACCTGAAAGCTTTTGAGCTACAGTCCCATATGTTATAATAATAATAATAATATATATATATATATATATATATAATGTGCAATCTAAATCTAAACTTATTTATAAATGGAACTTTGTGTCTGTGTCTGTCCGTTACGTACAGACTCTGAAATGGCTGAACCATTTTTCTTAAAAATTTACACAGTTGTACTATAAGCGTCTGTGAGTGTTCTTAGCTAGATTTTGTGTCAAGGTACCCCCAATAAATATCGAAAATTGATAATCGAAAAAGTTGAAATACAGAAGGAGTGGTCCAATTTTAATCAAATTTGAAACACTCATAGACAAAGATTTAAAAAACGACATTCAGAAGTTTCAAGGTTGCAGTTCTTACAATTGTGCAGAAAATTGATAATATATATATATATATATATATATATATATATATATATATATATAAGCTTTTATTACACCCGAGCAACGCCAGACTATACTGCTAGTTGTATAAAATTGAAAAAATGGTAGAAAAAACAAAAAATTGAAACCATTTCAGGAAGGGAATAAATCCAAAAAATGTAAGCAAGATCACTGATTGAATAAAGTCATTTCTTTAATGTGTGTAGAACAGGTGAATCATTTCTTAGTAAATTAATCTTCTTGTCCCTAAACAATGGTAAGAGAATGAATGAAAAAAAAAATCACACTCTTTTGTACAAAATGAAATTAAAACAGAATTTCTCTTTAGGTCAGAGACATCAGAACTGATTGAGTGGCCCTGACTACAGAAGAAGGCAATAGAAGAAATTAGTGAAAACAAAGATATAGATAACAGAATAGAACTGAAGAAAGCTGTAGAATAAACAGGTCAAAAAATAAAAACAAAGTAACACAAATAGTTTGAACAAAGATTGGAATGTGAATAACTCTCTTAAAAATTATAGACAACAAATATAAAAGTTTAATTGAAAAGTTCATTATGGATGGAAAGTGTGCAATGATAAGATTTTAGTAAAGATAATTTTTGAAGTTAGTGTAAAGGTGGAAGTTTAATTATTGAACAATACAAGGAATGACATTATTGATGATATTAAACTATTCTATCTTATTTTGACAATATGCTAATTGTGAGACTGAAGCTGTGAATAGAGAGCTCATGAATGTGGTTTAACAAAAAGAAAGATATGAATTTAAAAAAAAAACAATTGAGAATCTTAGTAAATAAATTACTTTTACTGCTTAGATTGAAAACTGAAATGGGATACTTGCAGAGGATGGGCAATGTTCCTTTGCTCAGAGAAATGCTATGAAGGCCAAGTTATTAAATGCTGGCAGCTGAGGCCAGTAAAGGAAGCTGTAATTAATTAGACTCTGTCCTTGTACCCTGTCCTTGACACTAGCTTGTATTTCAACCCTTGTGAAATTCATCTCTTCCAATTTAGAATTTAACATTCTGATCTCTTGAAATCTTTAGCCTCTCTTTCTTTACTGAAGCATTGTTCATCAAATTGGAACTTTTGCTATTCTGCTTGGTATTCTAAAGCCATATCATGATCTTTAACATCAATTTTAAAATTTCAAGTGACGAATTCTTGGAGATGCTGTTTTTGAAGTGTCTCTTGAGCGAGAAAACTTATAATTATATTGAGAAATATAATTTAAGTTGAAATTTATGAAACACCTAATGAGCAAAGAAAGCTTAGAGAATTAAACACTCACAGGATATACTAGAGATTTATTGATTTCTTTTTTAACATCACATAAAGCATTTGCAGGTTATTTAAAGCCAGAAAATTTTTTAGATTGTAAAAATTTTTGTAGAGATAATAATAACTAAACCTTAACTTGAGGAAGAAGAGGCAGATATATACCTCTCCCAAGGATATCTAAACTTATTTAGAAATGGAACTTTGTCTGTGTGTGTGTGTCTGTTACCTATAGACTCTGAAACAGCTGAACCAATTTTCATGAAAATTTACACAGTTGTACTATAAGCGTTTGTGGGTGTTCTTAGCTAGGTTTTGTGTTAAGGTACCCTCGATAAATATTAAAAATCGATAATTGAAAAAATCAGGTTATAGAAGGAGTGGTCTGATTTGAATCAAATTTGATACACTCATAGACAAAGACACAAGAAACGATATTCAGAAGTTTCAAGGTTGCAGTTCTTACAATAGTGCAGAAAATCGATAATATATATATATATATATATATATATATATATATATATAAAAGGCAAGATGTTTGTGTGTGTGTCTGTTTATCTGTCTGTATGTCTTTTATACAAAATCCACAATTTTTATCCAATTCTCACCAAACTTCACACAAATATTCTTTAGGCTGAGTCTGAGCTCCAGGACCATGGATTAGTTTTAAAGCTTTCATTACACCCGAGCAACGCCGGGCTATACTGCTAGTTTTCACATAAATGAACATCACAAATACTGATTGGAATTAGATTCACCTGTCATCCAGTTCACACTCATTCCCAGTCTTTTGAACAGGAGTAGAGTTTTATCCCTTGTTTCCTTTTTAGGATTGGGTTTCTGGTTACTTCTAAAGTCTTCTTCAGCTCTATTCCCTACATTGATCATGACTCTTTACAACTTCCTATCACTTGTAGCTCTTACTAAATTTTGTCTTTCTGTTATTTTTCATAAAACCTGTTCGGCCATCCACTCATGAGATATGTAATGCATTGCTTTCCTCTGTCCCGCTTTCCTTCAATCTGTCCTGTGAGTATCAGATTTTCTCCTCCCTCATCATATGCCGTAGAAATATCAACTGTTTCTTCCTGATGTTATATATAAGTTTCCTTTCGTTTCCATTTTTCTAAAACTTGGTCATTTCTCACATGTTTGGTTCATCACATCCTCAGCATCCTTCTGTAGAACCACATTTCAAAAATTTTTATTCAGCTTAAAAAACCTCTTATTTGAAACAGCAAGGTTGCAAGTACATTCAGTTAGGGTGCAATGAGAAAATTATTTTTAATAAAAAAATGATTTATAATGAGAAATGAGAAAATTATTTATAATAATTTTGCACATGTGTGTTGTTTTTGATTCTGTTGACTGCACAATATACTAGAGTCACTTGGATACCATCTGTGAATTAACATAATGAAATAACTTTTGTCTTAAAGAAAAGAAATTCTCTGACATTATTTAAATTTTTTTTTTTTTGATCATATCACTCCGAGCAAGGCGGTAATACCACTGATGTGCAGGGGGCTACATAAGAGTGAAAAGATTGGGAAAGAGAAAGCCGGAAACCACATCCTAAACAGGGAACAAGGGATGAGCCTCTTCACCTGTTCAATAGATGAGGGTGGAGTATGAACTGGGCGATAGTTTAGTCTATCTACTCCAATTGAAAAAATAAAAAGAAAAAAAGAAAAAAGAAAAAAGAAAGTGAAAAGATTGGAAAAGAGAAAGCCGGAAACCACATCCTAAACAGGAAACAAGGGATGAGCCTCTACACCTGTTCAATAGACGAGGGTGGAGTATGAACTGGGCGATAGTTTAGTCTATCTACACCAATTGAAAAAAGAAAAAAGAAAAAAGAAAAAAAGAAAAAAGAAAAAAAGAAAAAAGAAAAAAAGAAAGAGTGAAAAAAAGAAAAAAGAAAAAAAAGAAAAAAAGAAAAAAAGAAAAAAAAGAAAGTGAAAAAAAGAAAGAAAAAAAATAAAAAAAGAAAAAAAGAAAAAAAGAAAGTGAAAAAAATAAAAAAGAAAAAAAAGAAAAAAGAAAAAAGAAAAAAAGAAAAAAAGAAAGAGAAAAAAAGAAAAAAGAAGAAAAAAGAAAAAAAGAAAGAGAAAAAAAGAAAAAAAGAAAAAAAAGAAAAAAAAAGAAAAAAAGAAAAAAGAAAAAAGAAAAAAGAAAAAAAGAAAAAAAGAAAAAAGAAAAAAGAAAAAAGAAAGAGTGAAAAAAAGAAAACAGAAAAAAAAAAAGAAAAAAGAAAAAAAGAAAGAGTGAAAAGGTTGGAAGAGAGATAATTAATAAAAGCATAATGTACAAGATCTGTTATATTTTCATAATATGAATGTTACAACAAAAATTTAGCTATTATATAAATATTTTTTTTTTCTTCTGTTTAAAAAATGGGGCAATTATTCGTTCAACATCCCCATAAAAACAGGATGTGGCACAAGGTTGTTTTTAAGGTGGGATGCTGTACACATAGATATAACTCTGAGTAAATAATTATAAATACCCTAACATTTAAATGTATAAAAATACTCATAAAAATGAGAAAGAGTAAGATTGAGTATTATTTATTATCTCATTGTTATGCAGTGTTTGAGTTTTGTTTAATGGAATATCAACCTCTTTGGGTAATTTAATGCCAAGAAGGTGGGGTTTTAAGGTATTTTTTTTTATGTTCAGTTATAGAGAGGTGGTTTATTTAGTCAGATTTTGATGAAAACTTTAAAAAATCTTTTGGCAGATCTGAAGGAGACTACTACCATCTTTAAATTTGTTGTTTTTCATTTTTTTTATTACTTTTTTCAGTGCAGTCTTATCGATTATAACAAAGTTTCTGATTATCAAAACAAATTTGGAAAAATTTTAGTATTGAAACAATTTTAGTGGGGGCCTCATTTTCTCATACAACGTTATAGTAAATCAATCTTCCATTTTGTAACCACTCGCACTGAGGGTTGTTTTGTTTTGGTTTTTTGGGACAAGTTGTTGCTCTTGTTTTTGTCTTTTTCAAGTTTTCTTCAGTTCTTATGATGGCATCTTCCTTGGAAACTCCAAGAATGGCTTTATTCAAAAATTTTGTCAAGGATTCAGTTGTTGAATATGCACAAGTAAAAAAGATAATTGCACAGGATCGATATACTATATATATATATATATATATATATATATATATATATATATATATATACTATAGAAGACTGTATGAAAAACAGAGCAACCCCCCCCCCCCCCACCTCCCAAATTGTTTAAATATTGAAATTTTTACAACTGTTTTTTGTCAGTCGGAAAGTTTAGGGTGTAACTGATAAGACTGCACTGAAAAAAAAAAAAAAAATGAAAAACAACAAATTTAAAAATGTTGGTAGTCTCCTTCAGGTCTACCAATTTTTTTTTTATTTTAGAAAACTGAAAATGTCTTCTAGTTTTGTATTCAAAAATGTTTTGCTGAGAATAATTTTTCCTTCAAAAATGTATTATGGAAACAATTTTTTTTCCTTCAAAAATGTGTTATGGTAATAATTTTTTTTCCTTTAAAATGTTTTGTTGGTAATACTTTCCCTTCAAAAATATATATTTTTCTATAAAAGTCTATTTTTATACATTCATGGAGTTTTAACCCCAGTTTGGGAGTTGACTATTTGCCCATAGGTGGGACCCTAACAGGTGGTACCACTCCGGGTCAGGGTGTACCTGGGAACAACAGCAATTATGCTCCTCACAAGCTCCCAATCAGAGGCCTTGCTGCCGGATGCAGTTTACCATCATACACAGGACTGCGGTGTTGGAGAAATGAGAGGCAGTAATACTGAGTAAAATTGTGAGTTTAGAGTCAAATGTTTTTTTTTTTTTTTTATCATTTCACCCCAAGCAAGGCATTCCACTGCCACTATTGCGCTTGGGGCTACATAGGGGAAGGTAAATAGAAAGAGTGGTTAGATAGAGAAAATGTCAGAAGGGGGGTGATAGATAGTTGGGTGGGTGGGTGGGATTAAGTGTCTGGAGTTTTCTTAACACAAATTTTTGCTGAGTGCTAAGAGAATAATATTACTATTATGGCCTGAAAAAACAGAGCTGAAATATATGTTGATGCATGTGTTGACAGCATGTTCATGTGAACTGCTTGTGTGACAGTGAGAATGTTACATGTTTGTGTGTGTAGAAGAGAAAAGTATGGTCAATTCTCATAGGTTTAGAAAGAGTGAATTAATTATAATTGTTATAATTATTTTATTTGAATTATAGTTTATATAGAGCAGCTAACACCCCTCTAGCGTTCTCAAGAATGGAAATGTCTGTGGACCAAGGTAGCTAAAAAATAAAGACTAAGCAATCTGCATTAGATTCCAGAGTGTCTTTGATGATTATTATCGGATTGTGCTCTCTGCAACTCTAATGACTTAACCCCGACTCTCTTCTTCGTTGTTCAGTCTTCTGCTGTTTATCTTATTATATTAATAGCATGGATATTGTTGATATACAGCACACATCTTCTGGGTATCGTTCTGCCACCTCGATGGTACAAAAATTTTCGACTCTATAATTAATTTTTATTTACTTATATTTTGGGCATGGCACAGTGACAGATTCGAATTCCAGCTGAATTCATTGCATTCACTTACATGCAAATACCTTTGGGAAAGGTATTAATTCATCTCTTCCCTCCAGTTATGAAATAAATAATAGGCCAGATTGGGTTCTATAACCTTGTTTGGCAACCAGTCTACCGCAGAAAGCAATGGCAACCTACTGTGGGATAATCTTCTGTCCAGTCAGTCATGTCTCTTTTGAGAAATGATCGCCTAAGCGTGTATCACATATGGCACTTAACTGATTGACTGAATATAACAGTTGGAATAATGATTAAGGCTTCTACTGGTCATAAAGTGGGGGTCAGTTTATTACTTCATAACAATAGGAAACCGATCCCCCACTAATTACTACATAATAATATAATACATTTCTTTCCCCTCTAGCTATGAGTCAAATAGCAGGACAGATTGGGTTCTATAGCCTTGTTTGGCAACCAGTCTACTGCAGAAAGCAATGGCAACCTACTGCGGGATAATCTTCTGTCCAGTCAGTCATGTCTCTTTTGAGAAATGATCGCCTAAGCGTGTATCACATATGGCACTTAACTGTTTGACAGTGACAGGACAATTTTTTTATTTGTGTATTTCTTTATGGATACCACAATGTGTTAACAGGGTATGAGCAAAACCTGCCCAGTTCTTGTGACCACTGATATGCTTGCATCAATATTACTCTTACCCAACCTCTCTTAGTGCAATGAAAAGGGTGATGCGATATTAAAATCCCGGGAACCTTTTTTCATTTAAAATAAGGATAAAACAGATACTTGGTTTTCATCCTAGTCAAAAGCTTTAAAAAATGATGTGATAATTCTCATGTTGTGAGCTTGTTGTTTCATATTCCCCTATTTGTTAACACAAAATATGCAGTTTGAAAACTTCAAACAATTTGAGAAAAATAAAATGATAAAATATAGATACGTAAACAATGACAATTATAATTATATCATTTATGCAAGCATGGCTGTGTAGTTAGAACAATTGCTTCCTGACGACACAGCATGGGTTCAAATCTCACCAGGGTCTATTTGTCAGGAAAGCTCTCCCAGTATGTAGCACTGTTCAAAAGTGCCTAAAAACCATACCATGGGTTGACCCATGCCTTGTGTGTGAAAGATAGAACCCTTTAGAGGCTGCTGATGGTTGTGCTAGCTTGAAGTCAAAAGTCATTGTGACCAAGGGTTTAAGCATTCTATCTTTGTTCAGATTGTTAATCACGCTAGATAACGTGCACTCCCCAAGAAAGTGTAACTAAGGTCAGCTCATTATAGTTTATTATAAACAACAGGTGGGCTCTGTGGGTGTAGAACAAACACAAAATATGCCTGAGCAGGCATCTGCAATAGTAAAGTAAGGAAGTGAGAAAGAGAAGAATGTATAGAGAAATCTCTATCAACTGGAGTCTAAGAATTTCAGTATTTTTTTCTCTAACAACTTGTGGTCATTAATTCAGTTTTTTCGTTAATTAAATTCTTTTTCTCTTATGTGCAATGTCCTTTCAGGATGTAGGTGATCATGGCTTTCCAGATCTCCTTATTCCTGGTGGCTCTTTCTCCTTATGTACCATGCAATTCTCGTTCCGTCATCCACCTGATCAGGTCCTTAAAATATGTTATCTGCTGCTTTCCTCTGTCTCTTTTTCCCTTTATCTGGCCTGCTAGTATCAGGTTTTCCAAGGACATGCAATGAGGAAGAAGTTCTCATTGCATGTCCAAGGAACTTTAGTTGATGCTCAGTATTAATTTCCTTTTTGTTCCCATCCTTTCCAAAACCTCATCATTGCTCACATGCTCGGTCCATGATATCTGTAACATCCTTCTGTAGAACCATATTTCAGCTGCTTCAAGTTTTTCCTTCATCTTTGAAGATATTGTCCAACATTCACTGCCATATTGAAGAACCAACATCACATAGCAATCCAGTACTCTCCTCTTTGTTTCTAGCAAAATTGTCCTGTTTCTTAATACTTTAAGGGTTATTTATATGATTTTCGATGACAAGTTTTTCTAAAAGACATAACTTTATATATATATATATATATATATATATATATATATATATATATATACAAACTTTTAAACCAGAGGCATGAAACCACAGTAAACTGTAAACACATTAAAAACTAACCTTACAATCATGCTAAAAAATACTACAAAACCCAAAGCTAGAACCCCTTAATGACGATAAACCTTCGTAGTATTAACAACACTCTTACATCAAATTTTACTTATTACATACCACAAACTGTGATTTCCTAAATTCAAAATTAAGGTTAAATATACAAAATTAGATTAATTATAAAAAACAGTGTTTAAATACAAAAATATTCTATAGTTGTACAAATAAACATTAAAGATAGGTCCAATCCAATCACATCCCTTTCCACCCTTTACACTTCCTTAATCTCCCCCTCTAATAAATCCAAAGAATATGTCTAGCTATGAGGCCATAAACCTATATCCCATCTTCTAATGTTAAATTTGTCTAGAAAATTCTCAATACTTTAATTAATCAACTATATTCCCTACCCACCCCACTTTTTCCAAAATTCTAACAATTTAGAAGACTTATTCCCTTATCGCTACCCCCCACCAACATCCCACACATGACTCGCCAAATATCAGAAAAGAGGCTTTCCATTCCTTTCCACACCACTTGATGAGACATTGTAATTTCAATGTTGAAACAAAATGTACACTTTGTAGTGGATAAAAAAAAAATTTGTACATGTTCTAAAATATAGTTTGTAATAATAATAATAATAATAATAATCATATATATATATATATATATATATATATATAATAAAAAGATATGTACTCTATAGGTAGGAACAAACTTAATTAAGTAAAATAGATATTTTTTCCATTGTGTGGGAACACCTAATTAGAGACGAAATATGTCAATTTTAGATAAAATCAATCATACAAGCTCGAACTGTAACTTCCCTCGTGTGATGTATTTCCACCAATATATGATTAAATCAACACCCAAATGAAGTAAAATGGTATAAATAGATATTAACAAGTAATAATATATTACGAATTAAAAAAAGAAAAAAAAGAAAATTACCAATTCATTTAAAAGTACACAAATGCACTGGGTTGTTTATACAGGGTCCTTATACATGGGGACATAGTAGACTACCAGTGCACTTGTATAAGTTATAAGTTATGTATATGGGTGAGTGCGTGCATATGCGGTCTTGTTTGTGTACATATGCACATACATATACATAAATATATATATATATAATTGTGTTTGGGTATATAGGTTTAAATATATACCTAATTATCTCATATATATATCGTGTGTATATAAATATATGCGAGATTGAGAATACGACAATTTATTTAACATGATATAGGAGTGCGTATATACACCGCACTACATAGGTGCACAGAAGCCCTACGCCTATGAAGCGTATATGTGTGTGAGTATGAAAATGCTAAGACCTAAAAAGATAAAAAAATAAAAAAAGAAATCAGTGGATATGTAAACTTAAATAAAATCAAAGGGTAAGTATATGTGGGAATGTACACATAGGTATATGTGGATAAAAGTTAGTATAAGTAAGTGGGTTGACCTGATGGGGTCAAATAGACAACTAAAGTCAGGGGAATTGTTTTTTTTCAGAGGTCATGCCATCTTAGATGGTCAAAATAATTTCAAATGGATACTACCCATATTTGGAACTGGACTCTATCTCTCTTCTTTCCTTCCTCCTTCCCCTTACATTTATTGTCATTTATTTGTTTGTAATCTTATATTTATTATTATTATTTCTATTATGATCCCTCTTCATTTTAAGAAAGCATTCATTTTATGCCAGATGGAGGAAATATTGTAAAAGTGTCTGATGATATGAGCTAATTAAGCTCATTGAAATGAACTATAGTTTATAACTAATATGACCTGTTGAGTTTTCCTTTATAAACTTCATATCGCTCTGGTTAACACCCATCAAGCTCTCTATATGGATTTACCTATTAATAATTTATATTAAGGAAATCTTGTTGGATTATCCTCACCGTTTACGGACTGATAACTATATATATATATATATATATATATATATATATATATTGTGGTACAGAACTTGAGTATTGCTTTAGAAGTAATAATTTTTATATTACAGGTCATGATGAAGATAAAATTTAATTACTCCTCCTATCAATTGTCTGAGCTAGAATCTGTTACTCTTGCTCATGGGGGCTTAGCTTTTTGTATTTCACTTATCATGTCAGATAAAGAAAAGATCTTTTCCAAGATTGAGGTGTTATTTTTGCAACTTGCAAAACTTGTCCCTGTTTCTTCAGCTGATTTTGGTAACCTTAGCGCCAAACTAAATAATTATGCTCACTTGTTTTCTAGTACTCCTGTTGCTACCTCAAACTGGAGAATTGAGCACAGCCGCATTATAAGTTCTTTAAAACTGTAATTTGGTGATTTCTAGACCTGATAAAGGGGCTGGTTTTGTCTTAATAGATTACACTGATTACGTTAATAAGATGTTATCAATTTTAAATAATACATCAACATTTATAAAATTAGGTCCTGTTGAAAAATGTGATGCAAACACTTCAATAGAAATAAAATTCCAGAAAAAATATTGAAGTGGGTTAAAAGTAAGATTCTTTCTCCCAAAATCTTTTATGAAATTAGAACTTCTGGCTCAATCAGATCCAGCCTTTATGGTCTTCCAAAAATACATAAAGAAGGGGTAACATTAAGACCCATATTACCTATGATAGGGTCATCACAATATATGGTGGCCAAATGGCTCACTAAATTGCTACAGCCAGTTTTGCAGCTCATTTTCTATAAAGGATTCGTTTTCCTTTGTTAAGCTTATTAAAGCTTGTCTATTTTGTCCCTCCTTATATCGTGACTATGTTGATCATACATTTTGCTTATTTAATGATGAAGCTGAGGCTGATCAATTTCTATCCTCCCTTAATAATCTCTATCCATCTTTGAGGTTTAATATTGAGAAAGATGTTAATTCCAAACTTGCTTTCCTTGATATATTGGTGCATTGCACACCAACATCTTTTTTTACCTCAGTGTATTGAAAGTTTTTTTCAGGTTTATACATGCATTGGGATTCTTTTTGCTCTAAAAAGTGCAAAATAAACTTCATAAAACCTTTAATGCAGAAGGCATTGATTGTCTATTCTAAAGAGTTCCTCGATTCTGAGATTATTTCTATAATGAGAACTTTATGCAGTAGTGGGTATCCACCAACTGTTGTCAATTTGGTGGTCCATATCAAAATCACAGACTTCAGAGAGATTAAGCCAGTAGATATTGCTAAATGTCTGGTGTCTTTAAGACTTCCGTGGATTAGAGAGAACTGTGAAAACCTTACTAGGCAAATTTCTTTGGATGTGCAGAAGTTATTTTTCTGCAGACATGCTTGTTGCATTTATTACAAGATCTGTTCTAGCTTCAAGTCGTAAATACGTTCACACCCCCTCATCAAATAAATTCTGTAGATTATAAATATGATTGTTGCTGTGGTGTCAGTTATATAGGGAGAATCACTCAGCGACTTGATAATAGAATCAAACAGCATGTTTCACTGAAAATCAGGAACTATACCTGGCAAGAAAATGAACTTATCCATAACACTTTTAAAAAATAGAAAGAGTGGCATGGTATTTAATGTAAATTGGTTTTCTGTATTGACCAATTCACATTCACTTTTTCATTTGAAAGTGCTGGAGTCAGATTACATCAGGTCTTGCAGACCCTCGCTGTGTAAACAGTGAAAGTGTTTGCTTGGCCTTGCTGGGATCAGTCTCTAGTAGTTCATCCCACGCTTTCCCATCATTGACCAATTCATTTCTTGCACATATTATATTTTACTGTAAGTTCTCCTAATTAAAAAAATTGATGAGCAGGAGCGAAACTGGTTGTTTTCTTTTTTAAATTTTATCCTCATTATGCCCTGTAATATAAAAATTATTACTTTTAAAGCAATATATATATATATATATATATATATATATATATATATATATATATACAGTGCTGTGCAAAAGTATTAGGACAAGAACTATTTTATCTTTTATGAGGCATGAAAATAAAGTTTAAAATCACCCCTGTCCTAACACTTTTGCACATTACCTGTAGTGTGCAAGAGTATTTATTGCTAATAAATATTGATTATTTAAAACTAGATGTAAACAAAATGTATTAAAAAGAAGTTCTATTTAATTTTTCCTATTTTCTATTGAACAAACTACTCATTATTCTATTGTCCTTGGATATGATTGACTTTTTTCTTATTCCCCCCTCTTAAATTGATAAATCTAATGTTACTTCGCAAGAACACTTTCGAAACAAATACAAGCTGCTTGGCAGGAGATACCATTAGATACATTGAAGAAGCTTGTGATGTCAATACCTGACAGAATGAAGGCTATGATCAAAGCAAAAGGCTATTATACTATTAAATTTATTTTGTAACAAGTATTTTTTCTTGTTAAAGCATTTGTTGAGTAAATCAAATAAAATTACTTTAATTAAATTGTTTATTTTCTGTCAACATGACTCATAAAAGATAAAACACTTCTTGTCCTAATACTTTTGCACAGTACTGTATACATAAGTTTCATTAAAAATGACTGACAAGGTACTGCAGTTAAGTTTTTATTTAATGATTTTAACAGAACTATAGGAATGTTTTATTTTCCAAACAAGGTCAGCATGTTGTTGCTGTATTCATAGCTGATACTGTTGAGTGTTGATTTTTTAACTCTAGATACATACATAAAACAATCTATGTATTCAGTTAAAAGTAAAAAATAAAATTTATCCTTGATAATGGCTAAAATTATAGCCAAAAGCAGTTGGGCATACAAAACATTTGGACAATTTATAAATATATATCATATTAATTTCCTCCCATTTATATTGAAAAATGTTCTTTTGACTGCAAAGGAAAAAAATTTCCTTACTCTTTTTCAACACAGATTCTATGTGCTGATGATTTAAAAAAGACGTAAAATATATAACAAATGATTAAGATTCTACCTCATCATTTGACACATTTAAAATAACCCATCCCTCTTTGCACATCTGACACTTTCAAGAAGTAAACATGACTTCCTTATCACATCATATAAATGTTTTCCAATCCTTAGCATACAAACAGATAGCTAAATTTCACTTACCACCTGCTTCCAAGATGAAAGATACATCAAAAGACTTTCTCTGACACTTCTGAAAGCACTTAAATTACTGTTACCTTTACATGTACACACTTATGCTTGAATGATAGCTTAGTGGTAGATCAGTAGAATTGCTTATAAGATTAAAGGTTTAATTTATATGATTGAAAACAACTGTAGGGTAGTTTTAACTCTGAAGAAATAATGGTGGACCTGAAGCAGACTACCACCACCTTTAGTTTTGTTGTTTTTCATTTTTTTTAACTTTTTTTCAGTGCAGTCCTATTGATTACCCCCTTAGCTTTACTATTGACAAAAAAATTTTGAAAAATTTCAATATTTAAACATTTTCTGTGTGGGATCAGTTTCTCATACAACGTTATAACAAATCGATCCTCCATTTTGAAACCAGTCATTGGTACAACATTACCGACACCTGTAAAATTGTTCATTATCAAATTTTTGTACTTTTTTCAGTGCAATATTATCTTTTATGCCTTAAACTTTACAAATGACAAAAAAAAAAAAAAAAAATTCGCAAAAATTTCAATATTTAAACAATTTCTGGGTGGGGACCAGTTTCTCATATAACCTTACAGTAGTTTGAAAATGGAGGATTGATTGACTTAACATTGTATGAGAAACTGCACCCACAACTAAATTTGTTTAAATATTGTCATTTTTCAAACTTTTTTGAAAATTGGAAAGTTTAAATAACAATCGATAGGAATGCGCTGAAAAAAGTAAAAAAAAAAGAAGAAAAATATCAAAATTAACATAAACAAAGCAACCCCAACGTGAGTGGATTGAAAATGGAGGATCGATTTACTATAACATTTCATGAGAAACTGACATCCCCCACCAAGTGGTTTAAATATTGTAATTTTTCAAAAAATGTTTTGATAATCAGAAAGTTTAAGTAACAATCAATAGGACTGCGCTGAAAAAAGTAAAAAAAAAAAAAGAAAAACAACAAAATTAAATGTGGTGGTAGTCTGCTTCAGGTCTGCCGAAATAACTGTTAACCCCCACCAACATATATGTAGAAATACTTGTAAAAATGAGAAACCGCAAAACGTGAAAACAACAAAACAATTATTATTTATTTTATGATTGTTGTGGTGTTGAAGAAATGAGAGACAGTAAAATTGAGTTTGGGTTAAATAAAAATCAAATATGGATTAGAATCTAACAGAATGACAAGTTAAAGAAAAAATAAAGAATATACAGTCGACCTCATATGTTTTTTTTTTATAGATGTTTGTAATGATTGTCCAAATAATTGAGTTGGAAGTATCTGGGGATCTCAAATTATTGTTGAGTACTAAGTCGTAAATGTTGCTATTATGGCCTGAAAAAGAAACAACATTTTCATTGATGCATGTGTTAACGACCTGTCTGTGTGAACTGCTAGTCAAACAGTGAGTTTGTCACATCGTTGTGTGTGTAGAATAGAAAAGTGGGGCCAGAGTGAGTGAATTAATGATAATTATAACTGTCATAATAATTTTATTGCAATTATTTTTTTGACACTATATTTAATTTTTATTTATTTTTTATGGACATGACAAAACATTGTCTATGGTGAGGTGACAGTTTATTACAGAAATTTAAGCTAATAGAAATAAGATAGTAGGTATAAATACTAATAAACTAAAAATAAAAACCTGAAACAGAAATTTATTAAGTAAATTGTGAAAATCCCACCCAAATTACACAGATGAAATAATTTGGAATATAAATTTCAATATGTCAGTGATAGCTGAACATTTGGTGTGTAAGCAAGTGAAATGTAAGACACTGATGAAAATAAGTAAAGAGAGAATAATTTCAAAATTGTTTGGAATAATAAAATACAGGCTTGGTGGATAGTAAGTGGAATAGATTAGTATACTGGTTGTATTTCTCACAAGATGGGGCCCTTCCACATCATTCAAGAGCAGTCCATGAGTATCTTGATGAAACATTTTGATGGTAATGAATAAATGATGAATGTGCATACACCTTGGTTTCCCCTTACAGTAATGGGATTAACTGGTGTCAGTCATAAATACAGGTGAAGGCAAGGATACACAGACATATACTGATAGAGATCTATTGGTCTATGTCTATTGACTATGCCTATCCTACGTCTCAGGATACTGCATACCTAAGTACTGTCCATTACATTGTCCTTACCACATTTGCCAATCTTAGCTACCTGAATCAAATATATATATATATATATATATATATCTCCCTTTCCAAGACATATCACATTTAGAAATGGATCATCTGAAGAGGTCTAATTGATTAAACAGCAGGTTCACCTGACTTGGCCCCAATTAATTTATTTTCTTTTGGGGGAATACTAAAAGACAAAGGTTATGACTAAAAACCAAGATGTGTTGGTGATTTGAAAAATTACATTAGCGATACATTTCAAGAAATGAATACACAAAGCAACTTGTGTTAAAATCTTTGCTGACATGTGAGGAGTAGAATTCAAAGCTGTGTAAATGGTGAATGACAACATTTGGGCATCTGTGCTGATAAAATCTAAGCACTTTTGTATTATTGCACACAATAAAATTTAATTGTGAATTTAATAATTGTATTAGTAAATATAATTGTATATGTAATTTCAACATAAATATTATCATTTAATCGTCCACCTTGTAAAAACCTATATGTTGAGCCCCATTTCAGAATTGTAGAAAAATACTAATACATTTAAGTACCGCCTGAACACTCATTTTTGTGCAGGATTCAAATGTTTGAAGTTTTGTAGTCATATCTGCCAGTGACGTTGTTTGGGACTGCAGTTTTCTTTGAATTGATAGAGGGTAAAATATCTCTCAAAAATGAAACTGTTAGTAGCTGAACTTCGGAATATGGTGATTTTCTAACCGTACCTTAGATGTGGTGCAAGGCCTAAAGTAAGGGACACCCAGTGAGGATAGAACTCACTACTCAATTGTAATGATTCTAGTGAGACAAGCTTGCTAACCATTACACCATGCCAAGGTGCCCCTGAACTTCGGAATATGATCAACAAAATTGGTAGACAGAAAATGATAACAGAGGGAGTGAAATAACTTCTGAAGTAGCACAAGGAACTGAACCGATCATTTTTCCAAGATCTTTAGCAAGATTTTGGGTACCAAGCAGTGTAACAGGAGGTGCAATAGATTTGTGTATCAGTTATATTATTACAATGGTGTTCATTATAACTATGGCATTTATATAGCTGTCCAGGAGTATCTTGATGAAACAGTTCCCGAGAAATGGATAGGCCAAAGAGGTTGACTGGCCATCACATTCAAATGACTTGACCCTAGTGGATTTCTTCTTTCGGGGGGGGGGGGGGGTACTCAAAGAAAAAGTTTATAGTCGAAAACCAAAAAGTGTTGCCGATTTGAAAAATTGCATAAGAAATGCATTTCAAGAAATGAATACACAAAGAAACTTGTGAAAAAATCTTTGCTGACATGTGAGGAGTAGAATTCAATGCTGCATAAATGGTGATGGACAACATTTGAGCACCCACATTGATAAAATTTAAGTGGTTTTTATATTATTGCACATAATAAAATTTAACTGTCAATATAATATCTGTATTAGTAAATATAATTTTATATGCAATCTAAAAATAAATGTTATCATTTACTGTTCACCTACTTTTGGCGCCCTGGATATAAATTTAATTTTCAATGTAATAATTGTATTAGTAAATATAATTTTACATGTAATCTCAAAATAAATGTTATCATTTACTGTTCACCTACTTTTGGCGCCCTGGATATAAATTTAATTTTCAATGTAATAATTGTATTAGTAAATATAATTTTACATGTAATCTCAAAATAAATGTTATCATTTACTGTTCACCTACTTTTGGCGCCCTGGATATAAATTTAATTTTCAATGTAATAATTGTATTAGTAAATATAATTTTACATGTAATCTCAAAATAAATGTTATCATTTACTGTTCACCTAGTTTTGGCGCCCTGGATATAAATTTAATTTTTCAATGTAATAATTGTATTAGTAAATATACTTACATGTAATCTCAAAATAAATGTTATCATTTACTGCTCACCTACTTTTGGCGCCTGATATAAATTTAATTTTCAATGTAATAATTGTATTAGTAAATATAATTTACATGTAATCTCAAAATAAATGTTATCATTTACTGTTCACCTACTTGGCGCCCTGGATATAAATTTAATTTTCAATGTAATAATTGTATTAGTAAATATAATTTTACATGTAATCTCAAAATAAATGTTATCATTTACTGTTCACTCTACTTTTGGCGCCCCTGGATATAAATTTAATTTTCAATGTAATAATTGTATTAGTAAATATAATTTTACATGTAATCTCAAAATAAATGTTATCATTTACTGTTCACCTACTTTTGGCGCCCCTGGATATAAATTTAATTTTCAATGTAATAATTGTGTATTAGTAAATATAATTTTATATGTAATCTCAAAATAAATGTTATCATTTACTGTTCACTTTACTTTGGCAACCCTGGATATAAATTTAATTTTCAATGTAATAATTGTATTAGTAAATATAATTTTACATGTAATCTCAAAAATAAATGTTATCATTTACTGTTCACCTACTTTGCGCCCTGGATATAAATTTAAATTTTTAATGTAATAATTGTATTAGTAAATATAATTTTACATGTAATCTCAAAATAAATGTTATCATTTACTGTTCACCTACTTTTTGCCCTGGATATAAATTTAATTTTCAATGTAATAATTGTATTAGTAAATATAATTTTACATGTAATCTCAAAATAAATGTTATCATTTACTGTTCACTTACTTTCTTTTGGCACCCTGGATATAAATTTAATTTTCAATGTAATAATTGTATTAGTAAATATAATTTTACATGTAATCTCAAAATAAATGTTATCATTTACTGTTCACCTACTTTTGGCGCCCTGGATATAAATTTAATTTTTAATGTAATAATTGTATTAGTAAATATAATTTTACATGTAATCTCAAAATAAATGTTATCATTTACTGTTCACCTACTTTTGGCGCCCTGGATATAAATTTAATTTTCAATGTAATAATTGTATTAGTAAATATAATTTTACATGTAATCTCAAAATAAATGTTATCATTTACTGTTCACCTACTTTTGGCGCCCTGGATATAAATTTAATTTTCAATGTAATAATTGTATTAGTAAATATAATTTTACATGTAATCTAAAATAAATACATTACTTACTGTTCACCTACTTTATGCCTCTGGATATAAATTCTTAATTTTCAATGTAATAATTGTATTAGTAAATATAATTTTACATGTAATCTCAAAATAAATGTTATCATTTACTGTTCACCTACTTTTGGCGCCCTGGATATAAATTTAATTTTCAATGTAATAATTGTATTAGTAAATATAATTTTACATGTAATCTCAAAATAAATGTTATCATTTACTGTTCACCTACTTTGGCGCCCTGGATATAAATTTAATTTTTCAGCTGTGTAATAATTGTATTAGTAAATATAATTTTACATATAATCTAAAAATAAATGTTATCATTTACTGTTCACCTACTTTTGCGCCCTGATATAAATTTAATTTTCAATGTAATAATTGTATTAGTAAATATAATTTTACATGTAATCTCAAAATAAATGTTATCATTTACTGTTCACCTACTTTTGGCGCCCTGATATAAATTTTAATTTTCAATGTAATAATTGTATTAGTAAATATAATTTTACATGTAATCTCAAAATAAATGTTATCATTTACTGTTCACCTACTTTTGCGCCCTGGATATAAATTTAATTTTCAATGTAATAATTGTATTAGTAAATATAATTTTACATGTAATCTCAAAATAAATGTTATCATTTACTGTTCACCTACTTTTGGCGCCCTGGATATAAATTTAATTTTCAATGTAATAATTGTATTAGTAAATATAATTTTACATATAACTTCAAAATAAATGTCATCATTTACTGTTCACCTACTTTTGGCGCCCTGGATATAAATTTAATTTTCAATGTAACAATTGTATTAGTAAATATAATTTTACATGTAATCTCAAAATAAATGTTATCATTTACTGTTCACCTACTTTTGGCGCCCTGGATATAAATTTAATTTTCAATGTAATAATTGTATTAGTAAATATAATTTTACATGTAATCTCAAAATAAATGTTATCATTTACTGTTCACTCATTTTTGGCGCCCTGGATATAAATTTAATTTTCAATGTAAATTGTATTAGTAAATATAATTTTACATATAATCTCAAAATAAATGTCATCATCTACTGTTCACCTACTTTTGGCGCCCTGGATATAAATTTAATTTTCAATGTAATAATTGTATTAGTAAATATAATTTTACATGTAATCTCAAAATAAATGTTATCATTTACTGTTCACCTACTTTTGGCGCCCTGATATAAATTTAATT
The DNA here is from genome assembly GCA_037127315.1 of Ascarosepion bandense. NCBI lineage: Eukaryota > Metazoa > Mollusca > Cephalopoda > Sepiida > Sepiidae > Ascarosepion > Ascarosepion bandense. The sequence goes on along the minus strand of JBBBDQ010001397.1, from coordinate 3,133,215 downwards.
TTCAATGTAATAATTGTATTAGTAAATATAATTTTACATATAATCTCAAAATAAATGTCATCATTTACTGTTCACCTACTTTTGGCGCCCTGGATATAAATTTAATTTTCAATGTAATAATTGTATTAGTAAATATAATTTTACATGTAATCTCAAAATAAATGTTATCATTTACTGTTCACCTACTTTTGGCGCCCTGATATAAATTTAATTTTCAATGTAATAATTGTATTAGTAAATATAATTTACATGTAATCTCAAAATAAATGTTATCATTTACTGTTCACCTACTTTTGAAGCCCTGGATATAAATTTAATTTTCAATGTAATAATTGTATTAGTAAATATAATTTTACATGTAATCTCAAAATAAATGTTATCATTTACTGTTCACCTACTTTTGGCGCCCTGGATATAAATTTAATTTTCAATGTAATAATTGTATTAGTAAATATAATTTTACATGTAATCTCAAAATAAATGTTATCATTTACTGTTCACCTACTTTTGGCGCCCTGGATATAAATTTAATTTTCAATGTAATAATTGTATTAGTAAATATAATTTTACATGTAATCTCAAAATAAATGTTATCATTTACTGTTCACCTACTTTTGCGCCCCTGGATATAAATTTAATTTTCAATGTAATAATTGTATTAGTAAATATAATTTTACATGTAATCTCAAAATAAATGTTATCATTTACTGTTCACCTACTTTTGGCGCCCTGGATATAAATTTAATTTTCAATGTAATAATTGTATTAGTAAATATAATTTTACATGTAATCTCAAAATAAATGTTATCATTTACTGTTCACCTACTTTTGCTTCTGATATAAATTTAATTTTCAATGTAATAAATGTATTAGTAAATATAATTTTACATGTAATCTCAAAATAAATGTTATCATTTACTGTTCACCTACTTTTGGCGCCCTGGATATAAATTCTAATTTTCAATGTAATAATTGTATTAGTAAATATAATTTTACATGTAATCTCAAAATAAATGTTATCATTTACTGTTCACCTAGTTTTGGCGCCCTGGATATAAATTTAATTTTCAATGTAATAATTGTATTAGTAAATATAATTTTACATGTAATCTCAAAATAAATGTTATCATTTACTGTTCACCTACTTTTGCGCCCTGGATATAAATTTAATTTTCAATGTAATAATTGTATTAGTAAATATAATTTTACATGTAATCTCAAAATAAATGTTATCATTTACTGTTCACCTACTTTTGGCTTCTGGATATAAATTTAATTTTCAATGTAATAATTGTATTAGTAAATATAATTTTACATGTAATCTCAAAATAAATGTTATCATTTACTGTTCACCTACTTTTGGCGCCCTGGATATAAATTTAACTTTCAATGTAATAATTGTATTAGCAAATATAATTTTACATGTAATCTCAAAATAAATGTTATCATTTACTGTTCACCTACTTTTGGCGCCCTGGATATAAATTTAATTTTCAATGTAATAATTGTATTAGTAAATATAATTTTACATGTAATCTCAAAATAAATGTTATCATTTACTGTTCACTTACTTTTTGGCACCCTGGATATAAATTTAATTTTCAATGTAATAATTGTATTAGTAAATATAATTTTACATGTAACTTCAAAATAAATGTTATCATTTACTGTTCACCTACTTTTGGCGCCCTGGATATAAATTTAATTTTTAATGTAATAATTGTATTAGTAAATATAATTTTACATGTAATCTCAAAATAAATGTTATCATTTACTGTTCACCTACTTTGGCGCCCTGGATATAAATTTAATTTTTCAATGTAATAATTGTATTAGTAAATATAATTTTACATGTAATCTCAAAATAAATGTTATCATTTACTGTTCACTTACTTTTTATAATCTCTGGATATAAATTTAATTTTCAATGTAATAATTGTATTAGTAAATATAATTTTACATGTAATCTCAAAATAAATGTTATCATTTACTGTTCACCTACTTTTGGCGCCCTGGATATAAATTTAATTTTTAATGTAATAATTGTATTAGTAAATATAATTTTACATGTAATCTCAAAATAAATGTTATCATTTACTGTTCACCTACTTTTGGCGCCCTGGATATAAATTTAATTTTCAATGTAATAATTGTATTAGTAAATATAATTTTACATGTAATCTCAAAATAAATGTTATCATTTACTGTCTACTTACTTTTGGCACCCTGATATAAATTTAATTTTCAATGGTAATAATTGTATTAGTAAATATAATTTTACATGTAATCTCAAAATAAATGTTATCATTTACTGTTCACCTACTTTGGCGCCCTGGATATAAATTTAATTTTCAATGTAATAATTGTATTAGTAAATATAATTTTACATGTAATCTCAAAATAAATGTTATCATTTACTGTTCACCTACTTTTGGCGCCCCTGGATATAAATTTAATTTTCAATGTAATAATTGTATTAGTAAATATAATTTTACATGTAATCTCAAAATAAATGTTATCATTTACTGTTCACCTACTTTTGGCGCCCCTGATATAAATTTAATTTTCAATGTAATAATTGTATTAGTAAATATAATTTTACATGTAATCTCAAAATAAATGTTATCATTTACTGTTCACCTACTTTTGGCGCCCTGGATATAAATTTAATTTTCAATGTAATAATTGTATTAGTAAATATAATTTTACATGTAATCTCAAAATAAATGTTATCATTTACTGTTCACCTACTTTTGGCGCCTGGATATAAATTTAATTTTCAATGTAATAATTGTATTAGTAAATATAATTTTACATGTAATCTCAAAATAAATGTTATCATTTACTGTTCACCTAGTTTTTGGCGCCCTGGATATAAATTCTAATTTTCAATGTAATAATTGTATTAGTAAATATAATTTTACATGTAATCTCAAAATAAATGTTATCATTTACTGTTCACCTACTTTTGGCGCCCTGATATAAATTTAATTTTCAATGTAATAATTGTATTAGTAAATATAATTTTACATGTAATCTCAAAATAAAAGTTATCATTTACTGTTCACCTACTTTTGGCGCCCTGGATATAAATTTAATTTTCAATGTAATAATTGTATTAGTAAATATAATTTTACATGTAATCTCAAAATAAATGTTATCATTTACTGTTCACCTACTTTTGGCGCCCTGATATAAATTTAATTTTCAATGTAATAATTGTATTAGTAAATATAATTTTACATGTAATCTCAAAATAAATGTTATCATTTACTGTTCACCTACTTTTGGCGCCCTGGATATAAATTTAATTTTCAATGTAATAATTGTATTAGTAAATATAATTTTACATGTAATCTCAAAATAAATGTTATCATTTACTGTTCACTTACTTTTGGCACCCTGGATATAAATTTAATTTTCAATGTAATAATTGTATTAGTAAATATAATTTTACATGTAATCTCAAAATAAATGTTATCATTTACTGTTCACCTACTTTTGGCGCCCTGGATATAAATTTAATTTTTAATGTAATAATTGTATTAGTAAATATAATTTTACATGTAATCTCAAAATAAATGTTATCATTTACTGTTCACCTACTTTTGGCGCCCTGGATATAAATTTAATTTTCAATGTAATAATTGTATTAGTAAATATAATTTTACATGTAATCTCAAAATAAATGTTATCATTTACTGTTCACTTACTTTTGGCACCCTGGATATAAATTTAATTTTCAATGTAATAATTGTATTAGTAAATATAATTTTACATGTAATCCTTAAAATAAATGTTATCATTTACTGTTCACCTACTTTTGGCGCCCTGGATATAAATTTAATTTTTAATGTAATAATTGTATTAGTAAATATAATTTTACATGTAATCTCAAAATAAATGTTATCATTTACTGTTCACCTACTTTTGGCGCCCTGGATATAAATTTAATTTTCAATGTAATAATTGTATTAGTAAATATAATTTTACATGTAATCTCAAAATAAATGTTATCATTTACTGTTCACTTACTTTTGGCACCCTGGATATAAATTTAATTTTCAATGTAATAATTGTATTAGTAAATATAATTTTACATGTAATCTCAAAATAAATGTTATCATTTACTGTCTACCTACTTTTGGCGCCCCTGATATAAATTTAATTTTCAATGTAATAATTGTATTAGTAAATATAATTTTACATGTAATCTCAAAATAATGTTATCATTTACTGTTCACCTACTTTTGGCGCCCCTGGATATAAATTTAATTTTCAATGTAATAATTGTATTAGTAAATATAATTTTACATGTAATCTCAAAATAAATGTTATCATTTACTGTCTACCTAGTTTTGGCGCCCTGGATATAAATTTAATTTTTCAATGTAATAATTGTATTAGTAAATATAATTTTACATGTAATCTCAAAATAAATGTTATCATTTACTGTTCACTCACTTTTTGGCGCCTGGATATAAATTTAATTTTCAATGTACACCTGTATTAGTAAATATAATTTTACATGTAATCTCAAAATAAATGTTATCATTTACTGTTCACTTACTTTTGGCACCCTGATATAAATTTAATTTGCAATGTAATAATTGTATTAGTAAATATAATTTTACATGTAATCTCAAAATAAATGTTATCATTTACTGTTCACCTACTTTTGCGCCCTGGATATAAATTTAATTTTCAATGTAATAATTGTATTAGTAAATATAATTTTACATGTAATCTCAAAATAAATCTTATCATTTACTGTTCACTTACTTTTGGCACCCTGGATATAAATTTAATTTTCAATGTAATAATTGTATTAGTAAATATAATTTTACATGTAATCTCAAAATAAATGTTATCATTTACTGTTCACCTACTTTTGGCGCCCTGATATAAATTTAATTTTCAATGTAATAATTGTATTAGTAAATATAATTTTACATGTAATCTCAAAATAAATGTTATCATTTACTGTTCACCTACTTTTGGCGCCCTGGATATAAATTTAATTTTCAATGTAATAATTGTATTAGTAAATATAATTTTACATGTAATCTCAAAATAAATGTTATCATTTACTGTTCACTCACTTTTGGCGCCCTGGATATAAATTTAATTTTCAATGTAATAATTGTATTAGTAAATATAATTTTACATGTAATCTCAAAATAAATGTTATCATTTACTGTTCACTTACTTTTGGCACCCTGGATATAAATTTAATTTTCAATGTAATAATTGTATTAGTAAATATAGTTCTACATGTAATCTCAAAAATAAATGTTATCATTTACTGTTCACCTACTTTTTGGCGCCCTGGATATAAATTTAATTTTAATGTAATAATTGTATTAGTAAATATAATTTTACATGTAATCTCAAAATAAATGTTATCATTTACTGTTCACCTACTTTTGGCGCCCTGATATAAATTTAATTTTCAATGTAATAATTGTATTAGTAAATATAATTTTACATGTAATCTCAAAATAAATGTTATCATTTACTGTTCACTTACTTTTGGCACCCTGGATATAAATTTAATTTTCAATGTAATAATTGTATTAGTAAACATAATTTTACATGTAATCTCAAAATAAAATGTTATCATTTACTGTTCACCTACTTTTGGCGCCCTGATATAAATTTAATTTTTAATGTAATAATTGTATTAGTAAATATAATTTTACATGTAATCTCAAAATAAATGTTATCATTTACTGTTCACCTACTTTTGGCGCCCTGGATATAAATTTAATTTTCAATGTAATAATTGTATTAGTAAATATAATTTTACATGTAATCTCAAAATAAATGTTATCATTTACTGTTCACTTACTTTTGGCACCCTGATATAAATTTAATTTTCAATGTAATAATTGTATTAGTAAATATAATTACATGTAATCTCAAAATAAATGTTATCATTTACTGTTCACCTACTTTTGGCGCCCTGATATAAATTTAATTTTCAATGTAATAATTGTATTAGTAAATATAATTTTATACATAATCTCAAAATAAATGTTGTTATCATTTACTGTTGACCTACTTTTGGCGCCCTGGATATAAATTTAATTTTCAATGTAATAATTGTATTAGTAAATATAATTTTACATAATCTCAAAATAAATGTTATCATTTACTGTTCACCTAGTTTTGGCGCCCTGATATAAATTAATTTTCAATGTAATAATTGTATTAGTAAATATAATTTTACATAATCTCAAAATAAATGTTATCATTTACTGTTCACCTACTTTTTGGCGCCCTGGATATAAATTTAATTTGCAATGTAATAATTGTATTAGTAAATATAATTTTACATGTAACTTCAAAATAAATGTTATCATTTACTGTTCACTTACTTTTGCACCCTGGATATAAATTTAATTTGCAATGTAATAATTGTATTAGTAAATATAATTTTACATGTAATCTCAAAATAAATGTTATCATTTACTACCCACCTACTTTTGCTTCTGATATAATTTAATTTTCAATGTAATAATTGTATTAGTAAATATAATTTTACATGTAATCTCAAAATAAATCTTATCATTTACTGTTCACTTACTTTTGCACCCTGGATATAAATTTAATTTTCAATGTAATAATTGTATTAGTAAATATAATTTTTACATGTAATCTCAAAATAAATGTTATCATTTACTGTTCACCTACTTTTGGCGCCCTGGATATAAATTTAATTTCAATGTAATAATTGTATTAGTAAATATAATTTTACATGTAATCTCAAAATAAATGTTATCATTTACTGTTCACCTACTTTTGGCGCCCTGGATATAAATTTAATTTTCAATGTAATAATTGTATTAGTAAATATAATTTTACATGTAATCTAAAAATAAATGTTATCATTTACTGTTCACCTACTTTTGGCGCCCTGGATATAAATTTAATTTTCAATGTAATAATTGTATTAGTAAATATAATTTTACATGTAATCTCAAAATAAATGTTATCATTTACTGTTCACCTACTTTTTTTTGGCGCCCTGGATATAAATTTAATTTTCAATGTAATAATTGTATTAGTAAATATAATTTTACATGTAATCTCAAAATAAATGTTATCATTTACTGTTCACTTACTTTTTGGCGCCCTGGATATAAATTTAATTTTCAATGCATGAAATTGTATTAGTAAATATAATTTTACATGTAATCTCAAAATAAATGTTATCATTTACTGTTCACCTACTTTTTGGCGCCCTGGATATAAATTTAATTTTCAATGTAATAATCGTATTAGTAAATATAATTTTACATGTAATCTCAAAATAAATGTTATCATTTACTGTTCACCTACTTTTGGCGCCCTGGATATAAATTTAATTTTCAATGTAATAATTGTATTAGTAAATATAATTTTACATGTAATCTCAAAATAAATGTTATCATTTACTGTTCACCTACTTTTGGCGCCCTGGCTATAAATTTAATTTTCAGTATAATAATTGTATTAGTAAATATAATTTTACATGTAATCTCAAAATAAATGTTATCATTTTACTGTTCACCTACTTTTGGCGCCCTGGATAAATTTAATTTTCAATGTAATAATTGTATTAGTAAATACAATTTTGTATATTCTAGAAATAAATGTTATCATTTATATTCACCTACTTTTGGCGCCCTGGATATAAATTTATAATTTTCAATGTAATAATTGTATTAGTAAATATAATTTTACATGTAATCTCAAAATAAATGTTATCATTTACTGTTCACCTACTTTTAGCGCCCTGGACCTTAAATTTAATTTTTCAATGTAATAATTGTATTAGTAAGTATTTATAATTTTACGTATGATAAATAAATGTTATCATTTACTGTTATACTATTTTTGGCGCCCTGGATATAAATTGTTTTCAATGTAATAATTGTATTAGTAAATATAATTTTACATGTAATCTCAAACCAAATGTTATCATTTACTGTTCACCTACTTTTGGCGCCCTGGATATAAATTTAATTTTCAATGTAATAATTTGTATTAGTAAATATAATTTTACATGTAATCTCAAAATAAATGTTATCATTTATATTACTTACTTTTGGCGCCCTGGATATAAATTTAATTTTCAATGTAATAATTGTATTAGTAAATATAATTTTACATGTAATCTCAAAATAAATGTTATCATTTACTGTTCACCTACTTTTGTTTCTGGATATAAATTTAATTTTTCAAATGTAATAATTGTATTAGTAAATATAATTTTACATGTAATCTCAAAATAAATGTTATCATTTACTGTTCACCTACTTTTGGCGCCCTGGATATAAATTTAATTTTCAATGTAATAGTTGTATTAGTAAATATAATTTTACATGTAATCTCCAAAATAAATGTTATCATTTACTGTTCACCTGTGGCACCTGAATTATAAATTTAATTTTCAATGTAATAATTGTATTAAATAAATGTAATTTTACATGTAATCTCAAAATAAATGTTATCATTTACTGTTCACTTACTTTTGGCGCCCTGGATATAAATTTAATTTTCAATGTAATAATTGTATTAGTAAATATAATTTTACATGTAATCTCAAAATAAATGTTATCATTTACTGTTCACCTACTTTTGGCGCCCTGGATATAAATTTAATTTTCAATGTAATAATTGTATTAGTAAATATAATTTTACATGTAATCTAGTAAATGTTATCATTTACTATTTCACTACTTTGGCGCCCTGGATATAAATTTAATTTTCAATGTAATAATTGTATTAGTAAATATAATTTTACATGTAATCTCAAAATAAATGTTATCATTTACTGTTCACCTACTTTTGGCGCCCTGGATATAAATTTAATTTTCAATGTAATAATTGTATTAGTAAATATAATTTTACATGTAATCTCAAAATAAATGTTATCATTTACTGTTGACCTACTTTTGGCGCCCTGGATATAAATTTAATTTCAATGTAATAATTGTATTAGTAAATATAATTTTACATGTAATCTCAAAATAAATGTTATCATTTACTGTTCACTAGTTTTGGCGCCCTGGATATAAATTTAATTTTCAATGTAATAATTGTATTATTAAATATAATTTTACATGTAATCTCAAAATAAATGTTATCATTTACTGTTCACCTACTTTTGGCGCCCTGGATATAAATTTAATTTTCAATGTAATAATTGTATTAGTAAATATAATTTTACATGTAATCTCAAAATAAATCTTATCATTTACTGTTCACTTACTTTTGGCACCCTGGATATAAATTTAATTTTCAATGTAATAGTGTATTAGTAAATATAATTTTACATGTAATCTCAAAATAAATGTTATCATTTACTGTTCACCTACTTTTTGGCGCCCTGGATATAAATTTAATTTTCAATGTAATAATTGTATTAGTAAATATAATTTTACATGTAATCTCAAAATAAATGTTATCATTTACTGTTCACCTACTTTTGGCGCCCTGGATATAAATTTAATTTTCAATGTAATAATTGTATTAGTAAATATAATTTTACATGTAATCTCAAAATAAATGTTATCATTTACTGTTCACCTACTTTTGGCGCCCTGGATATAAATTTAATTTTCAATGTAATAATTGTATTAGTAAATATAATTTTACATGTAATCTCAAAATAAATGTTATCATTTACTGTTCACCTACTTTTGGCGCCCTGGATATAAATTTAATTTTCAATGTAATAATTGTATTGATAAATATAATTTTACATGTAATCTCAAAATAAATGTTATCATTTACTGTTCACTTACTTTTGGCGCCCTGGATATAAATTTAATTTTCAATGTAATAATTGTATTAGTAAATATAATTTTTACATGTAATCTCAAAATAAATGTTATCATTTACTGTTCACCTACTTTTGGCGCCCTGGATATAAATTTAATTTTTCAATGTAATAATCGTATTAGTAAATATAATTTTACATGTAATCTCAAAATAAATGTTATCATTTACTGTTCACCTACTTTTGGCGCCCTGGATATAAATTTAATTTTCAATGTAATAATTGTATTAGTAAATATAATTTTACATGTAATCTCAAAATAAATGTTATCATTTACTGTTCACCTAGTTTTGGCGCCCTGGATATAAATTTAATTTTCAATGTAATAATTGTATTAGTAAATATAATTTTAAAGTGGACTCAAAATAAATGTTATCATTTACTGTTTCACCTACTTTTGGCGCCCTGGATATAAATTTAATTTTCAATGTAATAATTGTATTAGTAAATATAATTTACATGTAATCTCAAAATAAATGTTATCATTTACTGTTCACCTACTTTTGGCGCCCTGGATATAAATTTAATTTTCAAATAATAATTGTATTATAAATATAATTTCATGTAATCTCAAAATAAATGTTATCATTTACTGTCTACCTACTTTGGCGCCCTGGATATAAATTTAATTTTCAATGTAATAATTGTATTAGTAAATATAATTTTACATGTAATCTCAAAATAAATGTTATCATTTACTGTTCACCTACTTTTGGCGCCCTGGATATAAATTTAATTTTCAATGTAATAATTGTATTAGTAAATATAATTTTACATGTAATCTCAAAATAAATGTTATCATTTACTAAACCACCTACTTACGCCCTGATATAAATTTAATTTTCAATGTAATAATTGTATTAGTAAATATAATTTTACATAATCTCATAAAATAAATGTTATCATTTACTGTTCACTTACTTTTGGCGCCCTGGATATAAATTTAATTTTTCAATGTAATAATTGTATTAGTAAATATAATTTTACATGTAATCTCAAAATAAATGTTATCATTTACTGTTCACCTACTTTTGGCGCCCTGGATATAAATTTAATTTTCAATGTAATAATTGTATTAGTAAATATAATTTTACATGTAATCTCAAAATAAATGTTATCATTTACTGTTCACCTACTTTTGGCGCCTGGATATAAATTTAATTTTCAATGTAATAATTGTATTAGTAAATATAATTTTACATGTAATCTCAAAATAAATGTTATCATTTACTGTTCACCTACTTTTGGCGCCCTGATATAAATTTAATTTTCAATGTAATAATTGTATTAGTAAATATAATTTTACATGTAATCTCAAAATAAAGTTATCATTTACTGTTCACCTACTTTGGCGCCCTGATATAAATTTAATTTTCAATGTAATAATTGTATTAGTAAATATAATTTTACATGTAATCTCAAAATAAATGTTATCATTTACTGTTCACCTACTTTTGGCGCACTGGATATAAATTTTAATGTAATAATTGTATTAGTAAATATAATTTTACATGTAATCTCAAAATAAATGTTATCATTTACTGTTCACCTACTTTGCTCTTGGATATAAATTTAATTTTCAATGTAATAATTGTATTAGTAAATATAATTTTACATGTAATCTCAAAATAAATGTTATCATTTTACTGTTCACCTACTTTTGGCGCCCTGATATAAATTTAATTTTCAATGTAATAATTGTATTAGTAAATATAATTTTACATGTAATCTCAAAATAAATGTTATCATTTACTGTTCACCTACTTTTGGCGCCCTGATATAAATTTAATTTTCAATGTAATAATTGTAATAGTAAATATAATTTTACATGTAATCTCAAAATAAATGTTATCATTTACTGTTCACTTACTTTTGGCGCCCTGGATAGTAAATTTAATTTTCAATGTAATAATTGTATTAGGTAAATATAATTTTACATGTAATCTCAAAATAAATGTTATCATTTACTGTTCACTCTAGTTTTGGCGCCCTGGATATAAATTTAATTTTCAATGTAATAATTGTATTAGTAAATATAATTTTACATGTAATATAAAATAAATGTTATCATTTACTGTTCACCTACTTTTGGCGCCCTGGATATAAATTTAATTTTCAATGTAATAATTGTATTAGTAAATATAATTTTACATGTAATCTCAAAATAAATGTTATCATTTACTGTTCACCTACTTTTGGCGCCCTGGATATAAATTTAATTTTCAATGTAATAATTGTATTAGTAAATATAATTTTACATGTAATCTCAAAATAAATGTTATCATTTACTGTTCACCTACTTTTGGCGCCCTGGATATAAGGTGCTAATTTCAAATGTAATAATTGTATTAGTAAATATAATTTTACATGTAATCTCAAAATAAATGTTATCATTTACTGTTCACCTACTTTTGGCGCCCTGGATATAAATTTAATTTTCAATGTAATAATTGTATTAGTAAATATAATTTTACATGTAATCTCAAAATAAATGTTATAATTTACTGTTCACTTACTTTTGGCGCCCTGGATATAAATTTAATTTTCAATGTAATAATTAGTATTAGTAAATATAATTTTACATGTAATCTCAAAATAAATGTTATCATTTACTGTTCACTTACTTTTGGCGCCCTGGATATAAATTTAATTTTCAATGTAATAATTGTATTAGTAAATATAATTTTATGTAATCTCAAAATAAATGTTATCATTTACTTACTTTTGGCGCCCTGGATATAAATTTAATTTTCAATGTAAATAATTACATACATTAGTAAATATAATTTTACATGTAATCTCAAAATAAATGTTATCATTTACTGTTCACCTACTTTTGGCGCCCTGGATATAAATTTAATTTTCAATGTAATAATTGTATTAGTAAATATAATTTTACATGTATCTCAAAATAAATGTTATCATTTACTGTTCACCTACTTTTTGGCACCCTGGATATAAATTTAATTTCAATGTAATAATTGTATTAGTAAATATAATTTACATATGATATGAATAAAATGTTATCATTTACTGTTCACCTACTTTTGGCGCCCTGGATATAAATTTAATTTTCAATGTAATAATTGTATTAGTAAATATAATTTTACATGTAATCTCAAATAAATGTTAACATTTACTGTTCACCTACTTTTGGCGCCCTGGATATAAATTTAATTTTCAATGTAATAATTGTATTAGTAAATATAATTTTACATGTAATCAAAATAAATGTTATCATTTACTGTTCACCTATTTTGGCGCCCTGGATATAAATTTAATTTTCAATGTAATAATTGTATTAGTAAATATAATTTTACATGTAATCTCAAAAAATAAATGTTATCATTTACTGTTCACTACTTTTGGCACCCTGGATATAAATTTAATTTTCAATGTAATAATTGTATTAGTAAATATAATTTTACATGTAATCTCAAAATAAATGTTATCATTTACTGTTCACCTACTTTTGGCGCCCTGGATATAAAATTTAATTTTCAATGTAATAATTGTATTGAATTAAATATAATTTTACATGTAATCTCAAAATAAATGTTATCATTTACTGTTCACCTACTTTTGGACTACCCTGTATTTATTTCCTGAACTTTAGAAAATGTGTATCAAATTTATATTGTATAGCTATTTAATGTATTTCAAATGACTGATTATTCCTATGTTAGTCATGGGAACAATTTTTTCAAACCATTTCAAACACTCTACAATATGCAGGCATTTAAACATCAGTAAATCTAACAGACAAAAACTAAAATACTGACTTTTTAGTTTGGCTATTTGTAATCAATACTAATTGAATTTAATATTATACTATCAGTTGATATGGTGGCAATTGTATAAGTATAGATAACAATCAAAACCTAATCATCATAGCAATGCATTCAAGATCGTCTACTTATGCATGCGATGTGAGAATCAATTTTACTCATGGCTGTTCATTGATAAAAAAAACATCTTGTAGCAGACAAAATTCTTATATTCAACCTCAACTTCTGGTTAGAGTTTTAAAATCCAAGTGTCAAACTATTCAACACAGTTACATATAGAGAATTTGCATGTATATATTTTTTCAAAAGTTCTGTTAAAATTATTGAAAATCATGCCAGTCAAAATTATTAAAAGGGTCTAGAAACTATATATATATATATATCTGTTAGTTAAGTGTCCTATGTGATGCATGCTTGGGTGATCATGTCTCTTTTGATCCATGATTGACAATGCAGATTATTTTCCCATAGTAAATTGCCATTTCTTTCTGTGGTAATATGGTTGCCAACCAAGGCAACCGAAGCTGTTCTGCTATTTAACTCACAGCTGAAGGAAGAAGAGATGGATCAATATCTTTCCTAAGGGTATTTGTGTGTGAGTGAATGCAACAAATTCAACTGGAATTTGAACTTGGCCCACCAATTTGTCATTCTTAGCCAATATCAATTACACCACAACATACATATATTTGTCTATATTTCCGAGATAAGGCATTGTAATTATTTACACTATTTATATTTTTCAGAATGTTATCCTCACCTTTTTTTCATATTCAATATAGATTTTGGCTGTTGTATGTGCAAATTTTGAACAAAATAAAGGGTCCAATTTGAAATGCCAGTCATCTTTAGAAAATCCAGTCATCTGAAGATGGTCAAAGCATATAATAGCTGAAACAATATGAATATGGCAGTGAAGATGAGGACAACAGTTTGAGCAAATTATATATATATATATATAAAACGTCCTTCCAGCCTTCTCTCTGTAATAAGAAAGTGTCGCTTTCTGATCTGAATGTTATTTGTCTTTGATACATATATTTTTTATATATGACACAGGGCTTTACTATTTCATTCCATCAAAACATTCATTTATAGTTTTCAGAAGAGCTCTGACATGTAAAGAATTTAAATTGCATAAGCTTTTGTTTGGTTATTTACTTTTGAATGATAATTATATTTTTTTGTTATTCTCTCATGATTTTTATATGATAATTTCTCTTGCAAATATTGAATAAAGGATTGTCTCAACATAAAATGCATCTTTTATGAAATAATACACTCAGTGCACTAGACATTTATCCTAAGGAGTCTGATCATAAATTTGAAGATGTATTGAAACTGATCTAATACCTGAATTTTCCATGATAAATTTATGTCAAGAATTACATGACTTATCTCCTTTCCTCACAAAACTGATGCTGCCATCATTTCACCCCCAAGAAAGGTTATAAAGCCACTAATATATAAACGGTTGATGAAGAAAAAATACAATATAATGAAAGAACCTGAAAAAAATCTTGCTGAGGAGAAAGGACAATAAAAAGGACATGATTCAAGGAAGCAGAAGATGGCGATTGACATTGCATTTAAATTTTTGTTGTTTTTCTTAGGAAAGTAAGTGGCTGAAAGAGAGCACCACAGATGAAAACTGTGAGAGAATAAACTATTAGAATAGAATATACATTTATCAATTTCAATTGTAAAATGTTGAGACCTAACTGCTAACCAAATCAGTCAGTTAATTGCTTTATTTCTTTATAGATTAAACATGCAAAATTGGTGTCTGGCTAGAAAATAGGGGGAGCTTTTATTAAGGATTTTCTATTACAATTTTATAACCAGCTTTTTGGCCTTCAAAGAAAATATATTGTATCATGGCGTAGAAGAAGCAGTTTTTTGTTATACTTTGATAGGATTCACTTTGCCTGTTATGTTGGTCTGACGCATGCATGTTGTCTTTCTAAGTTGGTGTGTAGCTATCAAAATAAATTAAAACATCCCATTTTCAAGACATTTGGTTGTGCTGTTGAACCCAATTCTATTAAAGATTTATTTAACTTGTCCTCCTGTCATTCTTTGAAGCTGGAACTTGCTATTCTGACCCATGGCTTAGATTTTAGTATTCCTCCTTCTTCTATTGACAGAGAACAAAGTTTTTGAAGTTTGAGGGATTTTATGTTTAACTTGTAGTGGAACTCTGGATTGTGATTGGTCATGAAATCACAAAATTCAAAATATGTCAGAGAAACGTTTTTTCCACAGCTAAAGAAAAAAATCGTTCTTTGAGCCACCCCACGTGACTGGATTTAATATTTAAGGATGGTCTCTAACTGGTCATGGCAGCCAGTCAGAGGAGGCGGTTTGCTAACATACATCTAAAATGTAACAACAACTTCAAATCCACCAGAGATAAGGTCAGGTCACACCTTGTTCTCTTTCTCCTTATCTATTTCCACAATTACTACTAGAACATTTTGTACAAACTCTTGATACCTTAAATTTCTCAATGAACATTAATTTCTACAACTCTTGTTATTCCTTCTTTTCATAAATTTCTATTTTATCATTCAAAATGTATATTTCATTATTTTACAATTCTACACTTTCCAACCTGCTGACAACCAAAAAAATGAAAACCATCAGATG
Source organism: Ascarosepion bandense (assembly GCA_037127315.1). NCBI lineage: Eukaryota > Metazoa > Mollusca > Cephalopoda > Sepiida > Sepiidae > Ascarosepion > Ascarosepion bandense. The sequence goes on along the minus strand of JBBBDQ010001397.1, from coordinate 3,116,949 downwards.
ATAATTCAGCATAACACTTGTAAGCTGTAGGGACTTCAGTTAAGTCTGACCCAAGGCCGAACAAAAGAAACATTAACCAGCTCCCTACACTTCAAACTCTCTAAGCTTCAACCAATGTTTATAGATGAATCCAGTACCTTTTGAGCTAAACTGAATAACTTGGCTTATTCCTATACAGTTTCCTCTATTTCTTTCTCAGGATCTAAACCGAGAAGTGAAAATCATCGGATCATTAAATTCCTTAAGCATAGTGACTCCTTGGTTATCCCCAGACCTGATAAGAGCTCAAGTGTTGTCCTTATGAACCACAAAGATTATATTAGTAAAATGTTAGTTATTCTTAATGATCCATCCAAGTTCATCTGACGTGGTCCTGTTGATACACAAGATTCTACTTTAACTACTGAAACTAGATTTCAGAAATGTTTGAGGAATTTAAACAAATAACATTCATGTCAGAAAGCGACTCTTTCTTATTGCAGAGGAAAGGCTGGAAGGACGTTTTATGTATATATATATATATATATATAATTTCAATTCCTCCATTCGTCATCAGCTTTATGGATTGCCTTAAATTCATAAGGATGGAGTCCTGATGAGACCCATACTTTCTATGATTTGGTTTTCTCAACATAAAGTTGCAAAGTCGCTTGCTGAAATGTTGCAACCAGATCTGCAGCATTACACTTCTTTTTGCTTAAAGGACTCATTTTCTTTTTCACAATTTATACGTAATTGTGATGCCACTGATGGGTTTATGTGTTCCTTTGACATTTGCAGCCACTTTACTTGTGTTCCTTTGTCAGAGACTCTTGATATTTGAAGTGATCTGCTCTATCATAAATATTAAATATTTTATATTATATTGTATATATTATATTGTATATAAATACATTTTTATTGTCATGGGTTATTTCCCCACTTTTTTAGGTGTCCCTTGTAAGTTTGTGGCATTGTGGTGTAAAAAGGATAGGGTGTTGATGGATGGGTTCTTGTGGTGATTGTGCAAATTGTAATGACTGAATGGGTCGTGATAGTGTTTAGCTAGGTATAAGATAGTTAAGCGAGAACCAACCTCTACCCCTCCCCTTTTCAGCTTTGTGCCACAATTTTTTGTATTTTTTATGGAAATAAATAGTGACCTGTTGTATCATAGTTATTTGACTCCCTCCAATATTCTTGAAGATGTTTTCTTTAAGCTTATGAAGTTTGCCACCATGTCTGTCAATTTCAAATAAAAATAAGCTACCCAGAAAAAAAAAGGACATAGTATAACCTGGATATAAGAGAAATTTTATCTAGTCCCAAATTAGAGCCTGTGGTAATGTATATAAAATAGAGCAACTTGGATATAAGATAACTTTTATCCAGTACCGACAACTCTCTTATATTAGGGTTACAATGTAATATAGATTAAATCTAAAAACTATCTAAAAAAACATAAATAAAGATGAACAAATGAAAAAAATAAAAACAAGTAAAAAATATGTAATAAATGAATAAAAGTGAACAGTGTAACCCTGATATAAGTGAGTTATCAGGATTTATAAACGTTCTCTTATATCCGAGTTTGGTCTATTTTATATACATTACCACAGGCTCTAATTTGAGACCAGCGAATATCTATCTTATATCCGGGTTTCTCTTTATATCCGGGTTTGGTCTATTTTATATACATTACCACAGGCTCTAATTTGGGACCAGTGAATATCTATCTTATATCCAGGTTTCTCTTTATATCCGGGTTTGGTCTATTTTATATACATTACCACAGGCTCTAATTTGGGACCAGAGAAAATCTCTTATATCCGAGTTTCTCTTATATCAGGGTTCGGACTATTTTATATACATTACCACAGGCTCTAATTTGGGACCAGAGAAAATCTCTTATATCCGAGTTTGGACTATTTTATATACATTACCACAGGCTCTAATTTGGGACCAGCGAATATCTATCTTATATCCGGGTTTCTCTTTATATCCGGGTTTGGTCTATTTTATATACATTACCACAGGCTCTAATTTGGGACCAGAGAAAATCTCTTATATCCGAGTTCTGACTATTTTATATACATTACCACAGGCTCTAATTTGGGACCAGAGAAAAGCTCACTTATATCAGAGTTTCTCTTATATCCGGGTCATATATATGATTAAAGAAATAAAAAATAACAAATAAACTAAATAAAAATCAACAATGAATAAAAATGAAACAAAATATTTAAAACATAATTTAATTTGCAAATATGTAAACAAGTCAATAACATAAAAATAAATAAAAAATGACAGAAAAATAAAAACATAAAAAATGCAAATAAATAAAAATAAAATTAAAAAAATAAAACAAATATTAAAATGAATAAACAAGACAATAAAAACCAAACATGTATTACTCATGTACTTACAAGCTTCTCTTAGTTTTTCCTTTTCATAATGAAGAGCTTCATAATCTTGCATGCTAATTCGATTCACATGAATATCCAGTTGTTTCTTAGGAGGACTGAAAAAAAAAATCAATGATTAAACCATTAGAGCAACCAGAATTTTAAAAAATGCTAAGTCTAGCAAGAATGTCTAATCTAATATTCTCAGGTTATGGAATCAAATTTAGAGTAGGGAAAGATTTCATCGAGGTTAGTTGGTCTCTGAGACACCTGTTATAATCCTTTTTATCCCAGGTCTTCTTAATTCCTTGCTTATTTTGAATTACCATCATCTGTATTTTTTTTTCCAACTATTGTACTTATGGCTAATACATATGCTGAAATTCTTTCCCTAGCTAAAATCTCCTTTCCTTTTATTACTCAACTAATGTAGCCAAGACGGATGTGCGTTGTGGTACAGTGGATATCGGCTCGGAACGAGAAAAAGGGGAGCCGAGTTTGAATTCCAGTTGAATCTATTGTATTCACTTATGCACAAATACCCTTGGGAAAGGTATTAATTCGTCTCTTCCCTCCAGTTATGGGTTAAATAGCAGGACAGATTGGGTTCTATAGCCTTGGTTGGCAACCAGCCTACTGCAGAAAGCAATGGCAACCTACTGCGGGATAATCTTCTGCCCAGTCAGTCATGTCTCTTTCGAGACATGATCGCCCAAGCGTGTATCACGTATGGCACTTAACTGACTGAATGTAGCCAATAAGATTAAGATTATTTGAGTTTGAGCTTTGTTTAATGGCATATTAACCTCTGTGGTTTATTTAATGACAAAAAGGTTGGGTTTTAACGTATTTTTTTAATGTTCAGTTATAGTAAAAAGGTTGATTTAGTCAGATTTTAATGGAAATGTTTTGTTTTTATTATTTTTTATTTTAAAAACTGAAAATGTCTTTTAGATTTTTAGTCAAAAATGTTTTGCTGAGAATAATTTTTTCTTTCAAAAATGTGTTATGGTAATAATTTTTTCTTCCAAAATGTATTGTTAGTAATACTTTTGCTTCAAAAATATATATTTTTCTATAAAAGTCTATTTTTATACATATATTTCTATAAACGTGTATTTTTATACTTTCATAGTGTTTTGACCCCAGTTAGGGAGTTAACTATTTGCCCTTAGCTAAGACCCTAACAGGTGCTACCACTCTGGGTCAGGGTGGACCTGGAAACAACAAAAATTAAGAGGTGGTTTCATTCTCCTAACAACCTCCCAATCAGAAGCCTTGCTGCTGGATGCAGTTTACCATCATGCCCAGGACTAAGATTAAAATGAACTAAAATATATTTTGGCCATCTCTCCAAACAGGAATTTTTTTAAAAGTAAATTCTGCCCAATCAAGTCTTGAGAGCAACTCAGGGTAGAAGAATACAGTTGAAATGGTAATGATAAATGAGGTGTGTGTTATGGAAAGAGGATATGGTAGGAAATAGAGATTATAAGGTTGTAGGGATACAGAAGCCGCTTATCTTCCTTTGGTGGAGATAAGTCACATGGTTCACTTGAGGAACACAGTGATATCACACCATACAGTGACAATAGTGGCAGTCAAATTTCAGTTTGTTTACAGCAGTTAAACTGTAAGGTTGGTATCTTTAGACTGAGCAGAGAGTAAATCTGCCTACCAAGCAGCTTACAAGTACATTGTGCTAGTTTCCTTTATGAATATATCTTTTCCAGATATGGAATGAAACTCCACTTTGCTGTCTTCAATTTGAGAAAACTCAAAAATTGCTGTTCCTCATTCATAGAATATATTCTCACTTGGGACATAGATGCTGTTTGAATCTAGAGTCCTAAATATGGCTTCTCCAGATACAGGAATATCTCCACATTATATAAAACACTTCAACTTTTAGTTTCTCCTTACACTTTACTTTGCTGTGTTGTTATATGTGGTATATTATTCTTTGCCTGGGACATGTGAGTGTGTGTGTATGTGTATATATTCTACTGAGCACCTATAGCTCAGAGGCAGAATTGCCAACTGACGCCAATTCAGTCGAGTTTCAATCCTGGGTAAAAAGCAATCAGATGTCTAACCATAGTGATGAGCTGTGATACAGCAAAATAGATCTGTCTGCGGATGACTATTTACGCTCTCACACCCGGATTGAGCAATCTGGAAGAATGGTAAACTTTAAAAATCAGTAGCTACTCTAGCATCTATGCATCGTTCATTCAGCAATGAATTAGAACAGTCTCAGCTATTGGGCATGTATAATGATAATATACATACTAAAAAGTCTGCCTCCTCCTACCGAGTACCCATAGCTCAGAGGTAGAATTGCCGACTGACGCCAATTCGGTTGGGTTTCAATTCTGGGTAAAAAGCAATCAGATGTCTAACCGTACTGATGAGCTGTGATACAGCAAAACAGATCTGTCTGCAGATGGCTATATATAATTTGTGTATGTCTTATAAGTATAAAAGTCTTTCTGAGAACAAAGCATGTTTGTCATTCCTTTTCCTTCAACCTGTTCTGTCCATGAATTATGGATGTTATTATATCAGATATAATAATGCCCATAATGGGGGAGAATCCAAATAGGAGAATAAGTCTTACTTTGATGCTTTCTCTCATTCAGTCAGTTAAGTACCATATGTGATACATGCTTGGGCGATCATGTCTCAAAGAGACATGACTGACTTGGTAGAACATTTTTTATAACAGGTTGCCTTTACTTTCTGTAGTAGACTGGTTGCCGACCAAGGCTATAGAACCCAATCTGTCCTGCTATTTAACCATAGCTTGGGAGAAAAGACAAATTCATACCTTCCCCAAGGGTATTTCTGTGTAAGTGAATGCAAGAATTCAATTTGAATTCGAACTTGGTTCTCCTATTTCTCATTCCAAGCCAATATTCACTGCACCCCAACACACATCTCTCCTATTACAAGGTTCATTCAAGAAAGAGCTACAACTGATCTCTGGAGCCTGGGACATCCTATAAAAAGGAAATGATGTGGCCTGAGCAGGTTTTGTCCTTAGTCTCATGCACATGTGAAATTCCTAATTTAAGTCTTGCATTTTGACGACTTCTATATGAGTGGATATGTTAAATATGTTACCCTTGGAATGAAATTCCATCCCTGGGTACCAAGTATAGCATTTCTTCATAAAACTTCTGACATTTTATAAATCTTGTTTGGTCAGTTAAGTGCAATATGTGACACACACTTGGGCAGTCATGTTTCAAAAATGACATAACTGACTGGGCAGAAGATTTTTCTACAGTAGGTTGCCATTACTTTTTGTGGTAAACTGGTTGCCAACCAAGGCTATAGGATCTGTCCTGCTATTCAAACCATAGCTTGAGAGAGAAGTGAAGCATTCATACTTTCCCCAGAGGTATTTGTGCGTAAGCGAATGCAAGTAATTCAACTGGATTTAGAACTTGGCTTTCTCATTTCAAGCCACTAGACTACAATACACATCCATCTTGTTAGTAATGTTAGTAAAGAAATATGCACAGTAAATTATTTTACAAGAGAAATGCCATGAGATTTAAAAAGAAATTCATTGTCCATGGTCAGGAATTATTACAAGTATTTCTGAAAGGTTAATATAAAAGTTGTGACGGTTTAATTCCCAGAATTGCTAAACTACCACAAATGTCAGTCTCAATGAATAGGCATTCTTTAGGGGTGGCTCTATGCTTTCAGAGACTATTGGGAATTACTCAAACCCAACCCTCATTAGGACTTGTACATATGATGTGCATTGTGGTGTAATGGATATTGACTCAGAATAAAAACTCAAGGAGCCAAGTTTGAATTTCAGTCAAATTTATTTCATTTACTTACACGCAAATAATCTTGGGAAAGGCATTAATTAATCTCTTTTTCCTCCAGCTATGGGTTGAATAACAGAACAGACTGGGTTCTATAGCCTTGGTTAGTAACCAGTCTAATAAGTAATGTCAGCCTACAGGAAGTAATGGCAACCTACTTTGGAGAATCTTCTGCCTAATCAGTTATGTCTTGAAAGAGACATAATCACTCAAAGTGTATATCATGTATGGCAGCTAACTGACTGACTGATTCATGATCCAATACAAAAAATGCAAGCAAAATGATCGGCTTCTTGTACTGATTCAGTGAGTACCTGACAGCTCATGTTATCCTCTATTTTTACAAGAACCAGATCAAAACAAAAATTTAGGACTGCCCAGTTCTCATTCTTCAGTTTTGATAGGGTCCAAAAGCGTCTATGAGTCTTGTAGGTGACAAATTATTTTCCACCCTCCAACATCACCCACACAGACGAAATGTAGCAAACCTCTCAACTGCTCTATCACTACTTCCATGGAAAGTGCTAAGATGAACAACACTCCTTGGTTCTGCCAGTTTTAACCCTCATGGCTAGGGACCTGCCATGCCACCCATTGTAGTTCTGTGTTCCATTGTTCAGAGTGTGAATTTTGTTTAACAGCATATCAACCTCTGTGGGTTATTTAATGCCAAAAAGGAAGGGTTTTAAGATATTTTTTTAATGTTCGGTTATAGTGACAAGGTTGATTTAGTCAGATTTTAATGAAAATTTTTTGTTTTTATTCTTTTTTATTTTAAAAAACTGAAAATGTCTTCTAGTTTTGTATTCAAAAATGTTTTACTGAGAATAACTTTTTTTTCCTTCAAAAATGTGTTATGGCAATTATTTTTTCTTTCAAAAGGTACATTTTTCTATAAAAGTCAATTTTTATATATTCTTCTTCTATGTGCCCTATCCTTTCAGTACTCAGGTGATCATGGCTTTCCATGTCTCCCTATCTCTGGTGGCTCTTAATATATTTTCTCCACGCAACCCCAGTTCCATCATCCACCTGATAAGGCCCTTCAAATATGTTATCCACTGCCTTCCTCTGTCTCTTTTTCCTTCTATCTGGCCTGTCAGTATCAGGTTCTCCAAGCCCTCCTTCCTTATTGCATGTACCAGGAACTTCAGTTGTCTCTTCCTGATGCTCACTATTAGTTTTCTTTTCAATGCCATTCTTTCCTAAACCTCATCATTGCTCACATGTTCGGTCCATGATATCCACAGCATCCTTCTGTAGAACCACATTTCCATTGCTTCAAGTTTTTAACTCATCTTCGATGATATTGTCCAGCATTTCCAGTCGTATTGAATAAGTGACATCACATAGCACTCTCTTCTTGTTTCTAGGGAAATTTTTCTGTGTCTTAGTACTTTACTCAGCTTCTGGAACAAATCCTTTGCCATGCCAATTTGTCTTTGGATCTCTGTGTTGCACTTTCCATCTCCTGTTAGAACACTTCCTAGGTATTTAAATTTTTGTACTTGCTTGATTCTAGTATCCCCTACCTGTATTTGGCATTTTGGGTTGTTCTTTTTGCTGGTGACAATACCTTCTGATGACAATACCTTCAGTTTTCTTGCTGTTTATTTGTATTTCTTTTTCGTCACTCTCCTCAGTTACCTTCTGTAGGAGGTCCTGTAGTTTTCTTTCCGTGTCTGCAATCAGCACTGTATCATCTGCATGCCTTATGTTGTTCAAATTGTGGCCTCCGATAACAAAGGCTGGTGTAGCATCTATAGTCCTCAAAGTCTTCTCGCTGTACAAGTTAAAGAGATCTGGTGAAAAGACACATCCTTGTCTTATGCCCCTTTCTATCTTTGTGAGTCTGCTGAAATCATTACCTGTCTGTATGCAGGTAGTTTGCTGCCAGTAAAGATTACTCTGATGTCTTTCCCAAAAATGTTGAGGTTGCTGAGCATCTCCACCAATTCTTTGTGGCTTATTTTGTCGAATGCCTTTGCATAATCAATAAAACATAGGTACAAGTCCTCCTTCATTTGTATTGCCTTTTCAGAGAGCATCCCAATCATAAATATAGCATTTCTTGTTCCAGTGTCTTTGACAAACCCACACTGTTCCTGTCCTATCTCTGGCCTGATTCTGCTTCTCGCTCTATTCATCAGGATTCTGACAATCAGTTTTGTAATGTAACTCATTAAGCTGATAGTTCTGTGTAGTTTGCACTCATTTGCACCTGGCTTCTTCGGCAGTGCTATAAAAATTGACTTGCATAGGTTGTCTGCTATCATGTATATATTTCTATAAAAGTGTATTTTTATACTTTCATAGTGTTTTGACGCCAGTTTGGAGGTTAACTATTTTCCTATAGGTGGGACCCTAACAGGTGTTACAACTTCAGGTCAGAGTGGATCTGAGAACAACAGCAATTAGGAGGTGGTTCCATGCTTCTCGCAACTTCCTATCTGAGGCCTTGATGCTGGATGCAGTTTACCATCATGCCCAGGACTGTGCATTGTTGAGAAGTTTCAGTAGAACAGTTTCTTGTCACCAACAACTACTTTGTAGAACTGACTCTCAAGATCACTAAATCCTTGACCTGTTCAAGCCTAGAGTTAACTGTTATCTTCCTCTTCTATCTGCATAAACTGTCTCTTAATGAAACCCTCTACCTTGAGTGGCCCCTGGGCCTTGTACCTTACTGTAAAGGAAAAAATATCCACTGCAGTGTGTTGCTATGATATTAAGAAAACAATCATATGTCCAGACATGTTTCAATTTCTTCTACCTTGAAATGCAGACCTGAGAAATCATTCATTGCTAAGCAGTAGAGGAAGTTGCATGTGTTCATCTTAAATGTTGATAGAACACGAATGAAAGGAGTCTGGAGTATCAAACAATATTAACATCAAGTTTTGTGTTAAAATTGGTAAAATGCTTGCCCTCTTACAAATGGCAAACATGTTTTGAAAAAAATCAATTGCACTTCAGTGACAGGGCATGATCAGGGAAGGCTGAGTTGTTGATTATCAGGGATTGCACTCACAACTCTTTGAGTCAATCAACTAACTTTTAACTGGGCTCTGTGTCTTTGGGGATAAAAGTGTTGGTTTATTGATCCAAAGAGTTGTGAGTTCTATTTTTGGCCACAGCAATGATAAAAACTTGGAGAAATTAGTTACCAATTATTGTTCTTTCATATTGGAATTTGGTTTACCACTACCAAGTCCAAGGATTGAACTCATGACCACTAGATGATACTAACACATGTATAACCAACTACTATATCCACTACATCACCATCCCAAAGGATTTTAGTGGTGTTTTTTGGAGCCTTTTATATTCAGTGTCAGATGGATTTTGACAACAATTGGATTCTGTTAGTGGGTTCGTGCCACTTATCATAAATTCCAACATGAAAGAACAATAATTGATTTCACAGGATATTTTGCAATAATCAATGAGATAATCCACATCAGCCAATCTATGGACACCTGATGATGATAAGAGGGTACTGGGTCGAAATGTTGTATCTATTATAACACCTATATCAACAAAGATGAGAACAAAAGTTTAAAATAATTCCAAGATTATTGGAAATTACTCATCTCAGAAACAAATACAAATTACCAACAAGCCAGGTTTACAAGCATGGCAATGTATTCATTGATGGCTTGCAGAAATTCATAGCCAATGGTGGTAAAATATGTAAAAACGTTTTTTGTGGAGATTGCTGAATCCAACAGTGTTTTGGAGCTTCCCATACCCGGAAATCAATAGGAAGCATTACTTTTGAAGTCTTCCTGACATAACCTACAAGCTTCTGCTTATTTTAAAGATTTATTGATGTTGCATTGTTTTTTATTGACATGCGTGTTTGGAAGCACAAAAAAGTTATATTCATGAAAACAAGTTTGTTTATTTTATTTCTAACCTTGGGAACAGTTTCATAAAAGTATTCATATAAATATACCCAATAAAGAAATATCATGTTAAATCTGGTCAGGTCAATAGATAACAAAAGCTCACAAACACACCTGGATAGAACAAAATATACAGTTTTTGTCTATCGAATATCTTTGTGCATCTTCATAATATTTTCTCACTTAGTGAGCACACTCTGTAAAAGAGACTATGTGTTAATCTTTATAATCCTTATGTATATTGAGTAATTTTTTGTTGGTTATTTCAAGATGTATAGAAGTTAAAATGTCAAGAAGAGAAGTAGTAGCAATGACTAGACTTCAAAAAAGGCCCCACCGCTGTCACCCATTCACACCTACTAAAAGGTGAGGAGGCACCAATTTGCATTCCATGTCAGGAGCTCTACACAGTGAAACATATACTAACAAGCTGCATAGATCTTCAACAAATGCGATTAAGATACTACCAAGAAAACAATCTGAAAGACATCTTCAACAAAGCTGACCCAAATGACCTTTTAAAATTTCTAAAAACAACAAAATTATATAACAAAATATAGTTGCAAAAGAAGATAGCATATAACGATCACACATCAAATCACAACACCTCTACTTATATCTCAACAGCAATAGACTCACAAAAGATCAACAAGCAGTAAACGAAAACCAAACAAATTCTTCAGCATTAAATGACCCCAAAAAGTAGATATGCTGGTAAAACAAACAACTAAACTATTTCAAGATGAAATATATTTCCTCAGACAAAATACAACGGAGAGTCTGTAATGTGATCGATACCAACTTGGCAGACCACCTGCAGTCACTCTCTCACCAGCCTGATGTGGCTTCCCTGTGCCTCTTCTATAAATACTTTCATGGCTTCTGCTTCAATGAACTTAGATCACTGGTGCCCCCTAGGTACTAATTTGCATGAGATACTAGATTAGCAACTAGGTCCCTCCCTTTTACAGTGAAACCAATAAAATGTAACCGCAGTTTCTACTCCAACAGCTTCTTTTCTTGCACTTCCCGCCTGTGGAATTCCCTTCCACATGATTGCTTCCCCAACAGCTACAATCTTCAGGAGTTTAAATGTAAGGTCAATAGACACCTCCTAAAGCACTAACTCGCATCCATTCTCTCAAACACTCTTCCCATCTGCCCAACCCACAGCCTTGGTATCCTTACCCGTCTATTACCCTCCTTCTGACATTTCCGATATCTAACCAGTCTTTCTCTTAACCTTCCCTTATGTAACCCCCTGTGCAATAGTGGCAGTAGAATGCCTTGCTTGGGGTGAAATGATTAAAAAAAAAAAACAAATTTGGGATTCTAAGGATAATAGTTTTCTTTTGTAAGTGACTATTGCATTAACACATTTTTCAGAATAATAATGGGTCTTTCTGATGCTAGTTCTACTATTTAGTGCATAGACAAGAGGTGAAGATAGCTTTACATTTTTCCAAGAGTTATTTGTGCATGTGAATTCAATGAGCCTGACTGGAACCTGAACTTAAATTTCTCATCCTGAGCCATTTCTTTGTAAGATACATAATCTCTTTATGATATAAAAATGAGTCCTTATTTTTTCAAGGGCTTATATTTACATTTTTCAGACAGTTGTATTCATCTTTGTTGCCAGATTCATGATGTTTTGGCCATTGTACGTTCCAACCTTCTTCATAAGATTAAAATTTTGAACTTGTCATTTTTATTTCTGTTTTTCTTTAGCTTTTTTTTTCTGTGACCAGCATTTTTGTTCATTAATTTATTCATTCCTTATCATTATTCAAGGGCAAGAAGATTAATTTACTAAGAAATGATTCACTTGTCTTATTGCCTCCTGTTGTCAGGGCCACCTAATTAGTTATGATGTTTTTGATCCAAAGAGAAGTTTTGCTGTTTTGATTTTTCAGCAACAACTTCATTTCATTAAGTAAAAATAAGTGTGATTTTTTTCATTCATTCATTCTCTTATCATTGTTCAAGGGCAAGAAGATTAATTTACTAAGAAATGATTCACTTGTCTTACACACATTAAGGAAATGAGTTGGTTCAATCAGTAATTTTGCCACCATTTTTTTGTATTTATTCACTTTCTATGAGGTTTTGGAAATGATGGAAATGAAAAGGAAATTAGTACTGAGCATCAGGAAGAGACAGTTGATGTTCCTGGGACATGCAATGAGGAAAGAGGGTGTGGAGAACCTGATACTAACAGGCCAGATAGAGGGAAAAAGAGACAGGGGAAAGCAGTGGATAACATATTTGAAGAACCTAATCAATTGGATGATAGAAAAAGGGTTGCGGGTGTATCAGGAGAAGGTGTGCTAAGAGCCACCATAATTATTAGGCCACCCCAGTGTTTTAAAATAATGGTATATATACACATACTATTTCAGCATTTCTCATTGGCCTTAGAGATTTGTTGTGGATTCTTGTTGAGAAACTATACAAAATAATAAATAATAAATAACAAAAGCAGATATGGAGATAGAAAATGTAAGTTATATTGAACAAAAATATATAAACTGGAACACAGGTTAGTCAATTCAGGAATACGAGGAATACGATTAGTACAATCAATATATACAGTCTTGTAGTGAAAAAGTATGTCTGGGTAATGAGTCTTTATCCAAACAACTCCAACTTACTATGCACCAACTTACTGACCAACTAAGTAACTGTACAACTACACCTTATAACTACTACTGTTCTCTGTATATGCAGGATAATATGTACACATCAGGCGAGTCTATTCTTGTATCCAAAAAAGGGTGATCCCCAACAATTAGGCCACCCCAGTGTTTTAAAAAATGATATATTTCTTACTATTTTTTAGTATTTATTGCCAAGTGAATAATTGTAAATGAAAATAGAATGGTTCTTTTGTTAATAGTGCACAATAAAATGTGCATCAAATGAATTTATAAATATTTAATAATTACCTATATTGCAGTTTCAGCAATGAAAGAATGAAGAAAATTTAAGGTTATTGGGATGAGTTCATCTTTGCTTCCTGATCTTGTAAAATTTTGCAAGGTAATAATAACCAAAGAAACATTCTATTTTCATTTGGCAATAAATGCTAAAAATAGTATGAAATACATCATTTCTTCAAAAAGAAATCTGGGGTGGCCTAATAATTATGGCTGGTAGTGTATATATATATATATATATATATATATTTTTTTTTTTTTTTTTTTTTTTTTTAATCATTTCACCCCGAGCAAGGCAGAAACGCCACTGATGTGCAGGGGGTTACATAAATGTAGAAAGATTAATTAGAAAAGAGTGAGGAGTACAAGCTAGTTAGAAAGGAACAATAGAAAACTGAGAAAGCAGGTGCAATGACAGGTACATGGGCGGAGAGAAAGGGAAGGTTATACAGGGGAGGGGTGAGAGAGCTAGAGGCCAGTGGTTAGTAGGTGAGTATTAACTTTGCTTTTAAATTTCTGGAGGTCGTAGCCGTCAGGAAAGCAAGAATACGGGAGTGAGTTCCACAGGCGGGAAGTGCGAGAGAGGAAGCTGCAGGAGTAGAATTGTCGTCTGCGTTTGGCTAACCTGACTGTGAATGGGTGGGACCCAGTTGCCAGTCTGGTTGAACGGGTAAACACCTGTTGAGGAGGCATCAGTGACTTAAGCTCATCCGAGCAGAAGCCATGAAAGTATTTATAGAAGAGACAGAGGGAGGCCACATTTCGACGATGGGAAAGTGGCTGCAGACGAGTCGCCAGATCAGTACCTATCACATTACAGACTCTCCTTTGGAGCTTGTCAAGAACACTGAGGAGAACGGCAGGGGCACCTGACCATAAATGGCAGCAGTACTCCATGCACGGACGGATGGTTGACTTGTATATATGCAGGATGGATTCAGGTGGAAAAAACATCCTGGATCGACATAGTGACCCAATCTTCTTAGCAGTAGATTTTGCTATGGATTCAATATAGTGCTTCCATTTGAGGTCTGAGGACAGGGTAAGTCCGAGGAGGCGTAGTGTATTACTCTCCGGGAGAATCATCTGGTCCATGCTTATGGGAGGCAGAAGAGGTTGCCTGTAATGGTTGACAGACAACAGCTTGGTCTTAGAGGAATTAAAGTTGACAAGCCACTTCTTGCCCCAGTTCACCACAGAGTGTAGATCCCGCTCAAGGTCAGCAGCGAGATTATGTCTGTCCGCCACGACAGGTTTCTTACTGGAGCGGGAGTATATTGTAGTGTCATCTGCGTAGATGCCTACTTGGGACCTGATCTCATCTGGGAGGTCGTTGATGAAAATAAGGAAGAGTGTTGGGCCCAGGATAGAGCCTTGTGGGACACCAGCATTTCGTGCTGTAGGACGAAGAGGCATGCCCATTCAGAACGACCTTCATTTTGCGGTTATTTAAGAAAGATTGGATTAGGTCAAGCAGGCGACCGGTAATACCATAACCGCGTAGTTTGCATAGGAGGCCAGGGTGCCAAACCCTGTCGAAAGCCTTGGAGATATCCAGAGCAACCGCGCGAGCCTCGTCAGACTCATCAAGGGCCTGTAGCATGTACTCCGTTACAGTAGTTAGCAGGTCGGCTGTGGACCTGTCAAATCGGAATCCATATTGCCTGTCGGAGAACAGTTTGTGGGCGGTGAGATGATAATTTACATTGTTCAGACTGTTGTCTTCATCTTTGTTGACAGATTTAGAACGTTTCAACCATTGAACTCTCTGCTGACATTTTTTTTAATCATTTTACCCCAAGAAAGGTGGTACAGCCACTGATGTGCAGGGGGCTACAGAAAAGAGTTCAAGTTTTAGGCAGGAGGAAAGTGAAGACAAAGATGAACCAGCTACAGCGGGTGAAAGAGAAGGATGTGAACACAGGAGTAAAGACAATTGCAAAGGTAGAGAGAAAGAAAAAGAACAATATACACGAGATGATGTAGAAAGGGCTGCAGTTAAGTAGATAAGAGATGGGAACTGACTTTGCATTTAAATTCCTGGAGATTGTACCCGTCAGGAAAGCAAGTATATGGAAGGGTGCTTCACAGGCGGGAAGCACGAAAAAAGAAACTGCTGGAATAGAATTGTTACTTGCATTTGGTTGATCTAACTGTAAAAGGGTAAGTCCTTGTTGCCAGTCTGGTTGCCCAAGTAAATTCTCGTGGAGGGGGCACCAGTAACCCAAGTTCATTGGAGCAGAAGCCATGAAAATATTTATAGAAGAGACAGAGGGAAGCCACATCCCGACGATGAGAAAGTAGCAAAACCGATTTTCTTGAAAATTTACACAGTTGTACTATAAATGGCTGTGAGTGTTCTTAGCTAAGTTTTGTGTTGAGGTATCCCCGATAAATATCGAAAATCAATAATCGAAAAAATCAAGTTATAGAAGGAGTGATCCGATTTTAATCAAATTTGATACATTTATAGACAAAGACATAAGAAACGATATTCAGAAGTTTCAAGGTTGCAGTTCTTACAATAGTGCAGAAAATCGATAGTGTATATATATATATATATAAGTCAAGATGTTTGTGTGTGTGTCTGTTTATCTGTCTGTATGTCCTTTATAAAAATCCACAATTTTTATCTGATTCTCACTAAACTTCACAAATATTCTTTAGGCTAAGTCTGAGCTCCAGGACCATGGATTAGTTTTAAAGCTTTCATTATACCCGAGCAACGCCGGGCTATACTGCTAGTATATATTTATAATTTACATTGTTCAGACTATTGTCTTCATCCGTGTTGACAGATTCAGAATATTTCAGCCATTTAACTCTGCTGACTTCCTTAAGATGATTGAAATGTTTAATTTTCAGTTCAAAACTCCAATCACCTGAAAAAGGTTTGAATGTCAGTCAGTCAGTAAAGTGCCATATGTGATACACTTTTGGGCAATCATGTCTTGAAAGAGACATGACTGACTGGGCAGAAGATTTTTCTTACAGTAGGTTGCCATGACTTTTTAATTGCCAACCAAGACTGTAGTACCCAGTCTGTCCTGTTATTTGACCAATAGGTTGAGAGAAGATGTGGATTAATACCTTTCCCAAGGGTATTTCCACATGAATGAATGGAACAAAATTGACAGGAATTCGAACTTGGCTCTCTGATTTTTCGTTCCGAGCTAATATCCACTGCACCACATTGCACATTGAAGTGTACAATGGCAAAAAAAACATGAGGACAACAGTCTGAACAATGTAAATAATGTAAACAATTAGAATATCTTGTCTCAGAAACATTGACAGCTCATAGCTATAATTCACTGAAACACTCATTTTTGTACAATCACCAAAGTTAAGCAACACTAACCTGGTTAATAACTATGTGAGCAACCGCTTGAGAATAACAATTGTTCTAACTGCCCAGTCTTAACATTACTTGACTCTAATTTCCAATTTTAAGCCATTATCCATTACATCACTTGTATATTCAAGATGACAGCACCTGGTATTCCCAAGTGGTCACCCATCAAGGTACTGACCAAGCTCAACATTACTTAACTGCAATTTTCAATTCCAAGCCATTATTCATTACACAATTTGCACATCTAAGTTTACAGCACCTGGTATGTCTAAGTGGTCACCCATCTAGGTACTGACCAGGCTCAACTTTACTTAACTCCAATTTCCAATTTCAAGCCATTATCCATTACACAACTTGCACATTCAGGCTAACAGCACCTGGTATTCCCAAGTGGTCACCCATCTAGGTACTAACCAGGCTCAACATTACTTAACTCCAATTTCCAATTTCAAGCCATTATCCATTACACAACTTGCACATTCAGGCTAACAGCACCTGGTATTCCCAAGTGGTCACCCATCTAGGTACTGACCAGGCTCAACATTACTTCACTCTAATTTCCAATTGCAAGCCATTATCCATGACATCCCTTTCACATCCAACTTTACAGCACCTAGGATTCCCAAGTGGTCACCCATCTCAGCACTGGTCTAGCTTGAAAATGCCTAACTTTGGTGATCATTTTTTAATGTGATATGACCACAAGCCTGATGCTTCTAGAATTTGCTGTGTGACTATATATAAAACTTTAAGAAATTATTTAACTTCTGATGTCGTGACTTTTAAATTCAGATCATAACAATTTACATTGTTTTCTATTGTTAAGAATGTTACAATGAATTTTTATAAATTTTTTTAGAATTTGATTTGTTATTATATACAGAATCATTAGATTGAATCTAACTTCTAATAATTTAATAAATTAACAGTTTAATAAATTCAAACTGTGAGTTCATGGATTATATATCCAGTTATTATACAAATTTGGTCGGTTGTTTTTGTTTTATGGCATATCAACACCTCAGCGGGTCATTTATTGCCAACTAAATTTTATTTATTTATTGCTGGTAATATCTTTTTCTTTCAACAATTTATTGTTGTTTTTATATAAGTTTTTGTGTCTAGTCATACTTTTTTCTTTTTGAGTATCAAGATTCATTGGGATTTGTTTTTTAAGGCCAGGGTCCCCAAGTCCTACCCTGTTATTTAACCCATAACTGGAGGAAAGGGACAGATTAATACATTTCCAAGGGTACCAGTGCTTAAGTGAATGCAGGGTATTCAACTGGAATTTGAACTTGGCTCACCGATTTCTCTTTCCGAGCCAATATCCACTGCACATCTGTCACTAAACACTTACAGCACATCCCTCACTAAATGCTTACAGCACCTGGTATTCCCAAGCAGTCACCCATCTAAGTACTGACCAGGCTCAATGTTTCTTAACCTTGGTGATATGATAAAGAGAAATTTAAAATATAATCAAATGTACGTTGAAATGTATATTCTTTTGGGAACTTTTGCATACTTATGAACAGATTGCGTCTTTTTAGAAAGTAAAAATCATTTACAGGCACACAAGCTGGAAATGTAATATTTACATTATCTAAACAAACTCTCTTTTGATTTTCAATAAGTGAAACATATATATAAACACAAACATAAAAGATTTCCACATTGCAGGTTCCATCTTTTGACAGAGTTGCTTTCAAGAATATGAAACTGAACAATTCCACCAGTGATTTGCCATTCATGGTAACAATGGCACCGGTGATACTTGTTCTGTTATTCATTACTTTGTATTTCTTTGTTTTGAGTTCCATTCCATAAGCACCTGCAGTTTCAACAAGGTTTTTGGTCAGGTTATGAAGCTCACTGTTACTATTTGCCATAAGGTCAATATTGTCTAAAAAAATGCACGCTTGCCACTGATAGAAATAGAACCATTGTGGCTGTGGAAGGCTTCCTGGATGATATTATATTAGAGATAGAAGTGTTTTGGTTGTGGAAATAATTTCGGATTAATAAAATGATAAAAACATATCCTCTAAGTCAGTACCTTTCCCACAATAGAAAGTTGGATTTAATTTCCAGTGCCTGTGATATCTCTGAAGTAAAAATGCTGAGAGAGATTTAACAATTTTTGTCTCAAATCTGATGTCTGTCAGTAACTTTCACTTTACACTTGGCTTTTTGACACATTCCATTTGAGTGAGAATTTGAATAATTCACAGAATCTCATTTCTTCAGCAGTCCATATGATTAAACTCAACTCTAATTCTTTGTTTTCCAAGCCAGTACCTCACTCACAAAAGTAGGCTAGGATTAATCTTTAGGGCCAAAGGAGAAATGCTGAAATAGTATGAGTATTTTCTTTTTCCATAGTTCTTATCATTAAACTCAAATCCAAGGACCTGTCCCCAGAGTTATGAAAGAGAGCTAAAATTAATTTCTCATGTGTGAGACATCCTCAATGTAGAAATTTTGAAGAAATGTTCTCTAGTCCCATTTAGACTCCAGATTTAAAATTGACCTTGTGCCAAATTCTTTTTGTGTGGGCTTATGGATAAATTCCTAAATCCATTTACTGTATGTTATAGTTCTATATAATATTTTTTGGCACATAGGGATAAACAAATAAACTTTATATATATTTAATTTTAGGCTTGTCAAGTAAACACATGCACAAAATCACAAATTAAATAGTATGTACTGTATCATCAATGTGTACTTACTCAATGATAGGCATAGAACCTCTTCTTTTGCATTTCTGGATCATGTTAGCCCGATTCTTAAGACTAATGATGATTGTGGAGGGCCGTAATTTGCATGGCTCGCCATCAACTTGCATAGGTAACGTTTTGCGACTGACGAGTTTCACTTCTTGGCATTGTACTAATCGTTCACCATGACCACCAACTTGAAGTGTTGCCTGAAAAAAAAAAAAAAAGGACAAGAATTTAGATATAAGCTAAATACCAGCAAGTGTACCTGGTACTATAAGAAAAAGAATAA
>JBBBDQ010001397.1:2900000-3092500 GCA_037127315.1 Ascarosepion bandense | reverse complement strand
GGGGATTAGTTTCTCATATAACGTTATAGTAAATCGAGCCTCCATTTTGAAGCCAGTCACTGGTTCGACATTACCACCACCTGTAAATTTGTTCATTATCAAATTTTTTGGACTTTTTTCATTGTAATATTATCTTTTACACCTTAAACTTTATGAATGACAAAGAAAATTTGCAAAAATTTCAATATTTAAACAATTTTTGGTGGGGGGACCAGTTTCTCATATAACCTGATAGCGAATTGAAAATGGAGGATCGATTTACTTTAACGTTGTATGAGAAACTGACCCTGCAACAAATTTGTTTAAATATTTGAATTTTTCAAAATATTTTTTGATAATTGGAAAGGTTAATTAACAATCGAATGGACTGCACTGAAAAAAGTAAAAAAAAATGAAAAACAACAAAATCAAAAGAGGTGGTAGTCTGCTTCAGGTTCGCCGTAAGATCAATTTCAAACACAACACAGTTAACCATCTTTTGGAGTAGCTGAACTTGCAATGAATTCAGTATAGTTTTT
The DNA here is from genome assembly GCA_037127315.1 of Ascarosepion bandense. NCBI lineage: Eukaryota > Metazoa > Mollusca > Cephalopoda > Sepiida > Sepiidae > Ascarosepion > Ascarosepion bandense. The sequence goes on along the minus strand of JBBBDQ010001397.1, from coordinate 3,091,982 downwards.
CTACTTTATGTCATCTGAGAACATTAGCCGAAGAAGGAGCAATGAGACACTTTCCTGGAGGTTAGCATCAGCTATATCGATGAAACGCAGAGACGGATTTCTCAGATGATTAATGAAGAACAGTTTAGTTTTGGAGGCCTTAAAATTAACAACCTATCCTTTGCCGCAGGTAACAACAGACTGAAGGTCGTTTTGGACATTGACTGCCAATTTGACCTGATCAAACTGATTAGATCTACTATTGTAAGAGGTTGTGTCTTCAGCATGGGTACCAAATTAAAAACTGATGTCATTGATGAAAATTAAAAACCAAAAACAGAACCAAAAACAGAGACAGGGGGAATAACTGCATTTACTTTCACAGTAAATTCTAACGTTCACACTCTGTGTATGCATGTGTGTATTCATAAGTATGTATGCACCCCCCACACACACACACACAAGCACAGATGCATTGACTAAGAAGTCCTTTTAAAAGATCCTCTGGTTAGAATTTGTGAAGTGAACTGGCTGAGAACATTTCAGCTACCTCTCATATCTATATATTTAAGAAAAAAGTGTGAGAAGCCATGAATGTCTTGTTTAAAGTGTAAATTTATTGTTATTATTATTAATATCACTTGCTTTTAGTATGATATATTAACTATCTATGATGGTATTTGTGACGTTATCTATGTTTCGAGTATAAAGTTGACTCTTCAGGTGAATAAACTTGTGACTAAACATATAGAGATCCGTTTGTTTTACTGAGGGCCAAACTATCATGTATATATAAAGATAAGTGGTGAGCAGGTCAGAAAGTTCATATGCATGAGTGTTGGCTTTTTTTTTTTGACACTTGCATGTTAGGTCTCATTTATTACTTTTTGTTGGTTTTAAAGTTTTTTACACCAACATGCAAAATTTGATTTTATCTTTATACTTCTAAATTGTTTTCAGTGATTTTTATTCAGTTCAGCTCTATAGGTCATCTAGTTCTTTTTGTTGTTGTTGGAATAATATTTTTTGCAATGGTTTGCAAATTTTATTGCATTTCAGTTTAGTGTGTCTGTGCGTGTGTCTTAGGTTTTTCATATTGTTTTGTTGAGGGAAAGCCTGTATTTTTTTATAAATATTTCTTCCTGCATCATGAGCGTGTCTTAATTTGCATTTTTGTTGATAGGCATTACTCTGAATTTAACCCCACTACATTTGTGTAAATGTTGAGAGGCATGCAATTTTCTGTTATTGGCTAGTTTAATGTTATATCGTTGCAGGGCTACTCTTTTATTTAGGCCTTGTGCTGTCCCCACATATATTTTTGTGCATTCATCACATTTTAAAGTATAAATTATGTTTTTAGAATTTTAGCTCAAATTTGTTTTTATTTTGAATGTAGATGTATTTGCAAACTTGTAGTGGTTGCCTTCTATTATTATGTTGCATACCCCCACATCTTTTTTGTTGCATTTTGTGACCCCCTGTGTCGTGTGTTGCTTGAATTTTGATGAAGTTAGTATATATATTCAAGCGTGTTTTATTGAATAATGTAGACATATTATATCTATTTTTATAATAATCCTTTCTAATTCTCTAATTAGTTTCTTAATGCTAAGATGAAACTCATCAAGGAAGACACCATAGTTCTTGTTAACCCAAGTACTTTCAGTCTCTTCCAAGATCATCCTCAGGGGTGTATTGTGAAAGTAAACCTAAACCTGTGATATGATTGAAAGTAGTTAGATTAATAAGAACTACAGCACCTTCCTTGATGAATTTCAACTTAACATTAAGAAGATAATTAGAGAACTAGAAACGGATTATTGTAAAATAAATTGACATAATATGTCTATATTATTCAATGAAACATGTCTGAATTAAGATATACTGCCTAAATATACATCTATATCTCCATTCTCTAATTTGTGTTTCAGATGAAAATCTGCAGTGAATCTCATTTTTTAAACTTCTGTATATACTCAATCCCCCCCATGAATTTCCAATCCTGTTGAATATAAGAAAATGTCTAACATTAATGACGCTAAACAGTTTGACAAGTTTTATGTTTGCAGCAAAAATTCTTTGCTCAATTATTTCTGTGAAAGTTGTGGGCCAAATTCTTAAAATCAATTAGAAAAGAAAATAAAAACTTAAAAAGGAAAGAAACAAAAACACATGTTTCATTTTCCCTGAAATAGAGAGAAAAAATACCCATTCCATTGAAAAATATGTTGCCACAAACGGATTTAAAATTTACAACCTGGAAAGCAGTCTGTCTATCAAGAACAGTGTCTTATGTGATTAAAGGTTCTATTTTTAGTCACTGCAAATATTCTGGCATCTATTTCTGGACTCCATTAAATCTATTTTGTATTAGCATGAAGAAAAAGTACTTGCAGAATATAAGATCAGTATATTATTACAAAATTATTATATATATCTGCCTGTCATATGAAGCTGTTTTAATGTGATAAAGCTAACTAGGCTCCAAAGAAAGACCATCTATGTCAGCAATCTTCACATTCAATGAATTATGCAATCATAATTTGTTTTTAAGTTTTATATTGTGCATATTTTCTGGATTATTCATTAATTCCAACAAATATTAATTTCTGTCTGATATTTTGGTATGAGCAGTTATTATTTACATTACTGCCATTGGGTGCTTGTCAATCTGGTTAACTTTTAGGAAGATACCCTGTCTAGTTCTTCAAGGTCCATAGAACCATAGTTCTGAGTGTTGACTCATGAATTTACTGACATAATGTGTTCAGTCTCTGGGCTGAGCAGTGTGCACTTGGACTCAGAATGGTAGATTTATAAATGTGCAAAATTTATTCTGACAAGAAAAACTTCCTGGCCTGACACAGTGAACCAACCTTCCTAGCAGTAGATGCAGCTATGGATTCAATGTTGTTAGATTCAGTGATTTATTCCAAAGAGCTGTGAGTTCAATACCTGATTACATCAGTAGTGAACAAAAAATTTTGAGAATTGAAGTAAAAAAATACTAAGACATCCAGAAGTGGCATGACTCATGGAACGAGAACAATCTACCCCAGTGATTGAAATAAATGGTTCAGTTCAAAATATGAATTACCTGAAGAAGGTTGGAGTGTGTAATAGTCAAAATGTGAATATGGTAGCAAAGATGAAGACAACAGTCCAAACCATATAAATAATGTAAATACTACCTTACCATAGAAATATATCTTAGCACAAAGAGTTTGTCACTTTAACTGAGCAGGTTCATGTCAATATTGAAGTTTGTGCAGATACTGTTACAATGTTCTCGTGACACTACCTCCTGCGGGTATATTTTCTTTTGTTTGGTTTAATACAACAGTGAGAGAGAAAAATTAATACTAGTGGTATTATTAGTTGTGCTTTATTGTAATTCGCGATGTGAGCTTCTGTAAAAAACTATTTTAATACTATCAAATACCTGTAAAATCCGGGGAATAGAAAAATTAGCTGACAATTTGAAAGAGAGAGAGGGAAATATAGTTTTCTTTCTTTTTCATATACGATACGCATTATTTTGCGTTAGGTGGAAATTTGACAAAATGGTCGCAGTCATAATAAAATGCCAGGATTTACTTGCTGAGGTCAAGTAAGGTTAGATCCCTCAACAGATGTTCTTGAGAACAGAAAATTGTGGGAATTAAAAAATCTAAAGATGATGTAATTGAAAAACAGAAGACAGAAAGACATTACATCATGTAAGCTGTTGATATTTCATTTGTCGAGCCATGCTCCCACCCCGCCACAAATTGTGTAGGTGGAAAACGGTCTCATTGCTCAAAAGCTTTGAGTTGGCCGAATCTCCCAAGAGGATTGGGGATGATTATAAAAATCTGGACTAGGCAAGAAAAATCAGTAGTTGTTGAGTAGTTGTTGGCTGGAGAGTAGTTTTTGTGAGTTGAAATGTAATGACCGTGGAAAAGGGTTCCCAACTGGGGGAGCAATGACCGCAAAACTTATGGCTAAAGAGTTAATGTCGAATGAAGCCTGCCACTAATTAATTTTGAATAGTGCACCTTCGATAGGAATCCCGAAAGAATGTTATTATTTTTTTTAAATCATGGGAGAATCGAAATTTCTGATTCCTCGTTTGCTCTATCCCGTTAAACTTCGATAAGAACCTGAAAAACTTTGTTATTTTAGAAGTTGCATAGAGAATTGACAGCCTGAATTATAGAGAATATGTGAAAAGATTTTAATGAAAATTTAATGAATATGTGGAAAGACTTTAGTGAAAATTTGAAGAGCTCTGTTTACTTTAACAAAACTTAGAAAAGACATTTTTATTTAAGGATAGAAAGCTATGATATTTTTAAACAAACTCTCTCTCTCTCTCCATTGTGAACTGGCATTCAAACAATTGTATTATCATTCTGGCCACTGTAATATCTGCTCCTGTGACTAATAATTGTTTTTTTTATAAAGACATTCTTCGTAACTCTCCAGGTGTGTTCGACCTTACTTATTTATTTATTTTTTTCTGGTGCCGTGTTTATTTTTAACCACAAGTGTACACCAGTGTCTTTTTTTTTTTTTTTAATCATATCACCTCGAGTAAGGTGGTAACGCCACTGATGTGCAGGGGGCTACGCAAGAGTGAAAAGATTTCAAAGAGGGAAAGCCAGAAATCACATCCTCAACAGGGAACAAGGGATGAGCCTCTACACCTGTACAATAGACGTGGGTGGAGTGTGAACCAGGCGATAGTTTAGTCTATCTACTCCAATTGAAAAAAAATAAATAAATAAATAAATAAAAAATAAGAAAAAGAAAAGTGAAAAGATTGGAAAAGAGAAAGCTGGAAACCACATCCTAAACAGGGAAGAAGGGATGAGCCTCTACACCTGTACAACAGACGTGGGTGGAGTGTGAACTGGATGATAGTTTAGTCTATCTACTCCAATTGAAAAAAAATAAATAAATAAATAAAAAATAAGAAAAAGAAAAATGAAAAGATTGGAAAAGAGAAAGCCGGAAACCACATCCTAAACAGGGAACAAGGGATGAGTCTCTACACCTGTACAATAGATGTGGGTGGAGTGTGAAGTGGGCGATAGTTTAGTCTATCTACTCCAATTGAAAAAAGAAATAAATAAATAAAAAATAAGAAAAAGAAAAGTGAAAAGATTGGAAAAGAGAAAGCCGGTCTGGTTCTGATGAAAAAACAGCTACTGAAATTGTACAACACGGCCGAAAGCCTCAACACGGTGGGTACCGTTTCGATATCATCACAGCGGGATCCGTTCTCAAACTAGCGAGTGACCAAACCAACTGGCCAGGCAGGTGGCAGTGTCACAATTGGTGCTGTCGATGGAAACAAGCGTCACAACCAGCCAGCCAGCCAGCCCGGGCAAAAGTATTATATTCTTACTTGTCAGGACAGGTTTCTGTGAGAACGTAATAACAGTGTCCTCACAAAAGATTGAAGTTAGCATGAACCTGCTCAGTTAATGTGACAAACTCTTTGTTATTATTAACTCTCTATTGATATCGAGTACTTTATGATAAAAATACCTGCTTACCAAAATACATTTTATCAGGAAAACCACTGAAAAAAGAACAACCTTAGTGCTAAAAATTATCACAATGAATCAGATTTAAGTCTTGAATGACCTTTCTAGAGATGATGTCTCAATAACAACATTTGGTATCCTTGGACGACTATGAGTATCTGAGTTAGACATTAGAAGGGCATGTAGCCTTGTAAAATTCTTATTTTGATTCATTATGACAAATTCTCTGTCAGACAGTATACAGCTTGAGCTTGCTTTGTTAGAGATTGATCCTGGTCCTGCCACAACTAAAAAACACATCTCTGTATATAAAAAAATCTATCTTATGAGATCTTGGGAGAAAATATCTGGAAAATACTCAAGGAAATGATTAGTTGATAATTAGTCATTTAATCTTGAATCCTGAATGAATCTCATCCAGCAGGATGAAAAATGTCTTAAAGGGTGGGTGGGCTTCTTAAATAAGACGATATAAAGTCTAGAAAGGAGTCTTAAGCATTGAATGGAAATGTTTCTAGAGATGGTATCTTGATTGGAGCATTTGAACTTCTCTAATTTGGGTGTCAAAAAGAGCAGATGGACTTGTCAAACTGCCTCAAATTATTATGATAAGAGATTCTCTTTCAGGCAGGATCCAACTTGCTTTGTGTGAGATTAATTCCAGTCCTGTGTTAACAAAAAAAAAAGAAAAAAAAATACAATTGCTACAACTGTTGTACAATTAGAATTCCATTTGTCTTTATTTTTGAAACACTCTAACATCCTGATCAAGGCCTGGCTGAATGAAACTTTTTTACTACTGATCTTCTTCTTCTATGTGCCTTGTCCTTTCAGGACGTAGGCAATCATGGCCTTCCATGTCTCCCTATCCCTGGTGGCTTTTATCACACTTTTTCCTGTAACGTCTCGCAGCCCTTGTTCTGTCATCCACCTGCTCAAATATGTTATCCGTTGCTTTCCTCTGTCTCTTTTTCCCCTCTATCTGGCCTGTTAGTATCAGGTTCTTCAAGCCCTCCTTCCTCATTGCATGTCCCAGGAACTTCAGTTGTCTCTTCCTGATGCTCACTATTAATTTCCTTTTCGTTTCCAATTTTTCCAACACCTCATCATTGCTCACATGCTCGGTCCACGATATCCGCAGCATCTTTCTGTAGAACCACATTTCTGCTGCTTCAAATTTTCCCTTCATCTTTTGCTGACCTATAAATGTCACAGTCAGATTCTGAACAAACCTAGGAGAAGAAAATCAAAAAGTGATGCCTCAAATGAGCAGATAAGATGAGCTTCAGTAACAAGAAGATCTGAGAAATTTTCAAAGTAATAATAATATACAATTAAATGAGAAATAACTCCAAGTTCTATATGAGTTCTGTTCCCTAGCAGATTTTTAATCTCCAAGTACTAGAGATTTTGTTTAGTCTATTTTTTGGAACATGAAAAACTGAACTTCCACACAATTTTGCAACTATATCAATGTCCATCTATATGCATTCTTAAGAAATTTAATTCTGTTTAGTTATATGGAGTACCTCTATATTGTTAACATTTGAATTTTTACATTACTAATCATATTAGTCACATACACTTTAAAAGCAACATTATTTGTCCATGAGGGGCCATTTTCACAGAATACATAGGTGTCACTTTGAGTTAAAACCTTGTTTGTCATTAGGACTATTTCATATCCCATAACAGACTGAAAACAAGGTCATAACAGGTAATATTAGCAGTTTCTTTATAAGAAAACATTCAGCATTAATTGACCAAGCAGCCAATACTACTGTTGGTCAAAATTCATAAAATCTTTTCCTTTCTCAAAAATTGGTTTCTTAAGTCCAGTAACTGCTATTATTCTTTTCAATATTGGTAGGGGTTTCTTTCCTATGTCAACATCTTGATGATATCAATATATTTTCATGTACTTTTTTTCTTAGAAAGAAATATTCAGCATTCATTGACTGAATAGCCAGTAACTGTTGGTTGAAATTTATAAGATCTTTCTATGAAAGCATTTTTTCAAGAAAAGAGTTTTTTTAACTCCAGTAGCTGTTATCACTCTTTTTCTTCCTAACCTTTTGTCAAGCGAAATGCTAACATTTTAATGATGTCATAATTTTCTTTTTGAGTTACATGTGATAGCCATTTTAGTTCTTACAGCTGATAAAAGCCATTAAGCGATGTAGTTGCTGCTATTTGATGCAGTGCTGACTGTATGATTATTCCACAAGGTTCAAAGAAAGATGGTTCTGAAAAATCTACCAGATTTTTTAGCCATTGATCTGAGACAGTAGTTGCATACAGTTGATAGATATTTTTGTACTAGTTTGGCACCATGCATAACATCCATATGAAAGTCTTGATCTGATGAGGCTATTTAAAAAAATGTTTCAAGTTCTTAGTTTAATGTTTTGGTTTTTTAACAATTTGAACTAGCCCAAGTGTCATCTATTCTATGTTCAATTTCTGTATTTTTTTTTAATCGTTTCACCCCAAGCAAGGTGGCATTGCCACTGATGCACAGGAGGCTATATAAGAGTAAAAGATTAGACAAGAAGAGGGTGAAGAGAAAGAAGAACCAGTTACAGGGGGTCTTAGAGAAAGCAAAAGAAGGATGGGAACACAGGTGTGAAGACAGTTGCGAAAGTAGAGAGAAAGGAAAAGAACAAGATACACGGGGTGATGTAGAAAGGACTGGAGTCAAGTGGATAAGAGATGGGAATTGACACTGCATATAAATTCCTGGAGGTTGTAATCATCAGGAAAGCAAGTATATGAAAGGGAGTTCCACAGGCAGGAAGTGCAAGAAAAGAAGCTGCTGGAGTAGAACTGTCGGCTGCATTTGGTTGATATATCCAAACACCTGAGAATTAAATTCTTCAAATACCTGACAAGAATGACAAATGACAAACCATCATTCTGTGCATACAATCAAATAAGTTCAGGTGTGTGGACAATAGAACGACCTGGTTTGCACTGTCTTATGAGTGTGGTAGAAATATTTTGGTCTGTCATATATTGAGACAACCCACCAAACCACTGACTGACTGCATTGTTTTCATCTGCACAATGCTCTAATCAAAGGAATTGTTCTTAAAGTAGAATTCGATGCCTAAGAAGTGAAAGGGGTAGCAATGAAAATCAAATGCATCAGCTAAACACAGTTTTTCAACTAGTCTCTTATATGTATATATATATTGTTGGGGATCACCCCTTTTTGGATACAAGAATGGACTTGCCTGAATTGTACATACAATCCTGCCTATACAAAGAATGGCAGTAGTTGTAAACGACAGTTGAGTAGTTGTACAACTGCTTAGTTGGTCAGTAAGTTGGTGCATAGTAAGTTGGAGTTGTTTTGGATATAGACTCATTACTCAGACATACTTCTTCTCTACAAGACTGTATATATTGATTCCTACTAACAGTATTCCTAGTATTCCTGAATTGACTAACTCATGTTCCAGTTTGTAATTTTTGTTCAATATAACTTACATTTTCTATCTCCATCTCTGTTTTATTATTTATTAGTTTGTGTGGTTTCTCAACCAGAATCCACAACATATATATATATGCAGGTCTCATTTAAAACATGGTTTTTTAAAAGTTAGCAAACCAAAAATATATGTTTGATATTTTGATGATATTTTTATTTTATCTGACAACAAAAACAAAATTGATAATCTTAAAACTACTTTAAAAAAAAAATTCTGCTCTTAACTTCATATATGAGATTAGCCTAAAACCAAATTCCCATTCTTGGACGTTCTTGCAGAATCTAGAAATAACACTTTCACTACCTCAGTATATAAAAACCCAACAGCAACAATTCTTGCCACCGTAATTTTATTAATCAATGTTCTCTTTGGTACAAAACTGGTGTTATTAAAAATTTCTTCACAAGAGCGTATGAGAATTCATATTCTCACCCGCTTTTCTTAAAAAAAACTTCACAATTTGAAACAAATGCTTACTAACAACAACTTTACAAATTATTTACTTGACAACCATATCAGACTTTTTCTTTGTAATGTAACCAATAGCAACTACAAACACGTGGACAAAAACAATAACATTAATATTTTGTAAAAATCCAAATGTCCAGTAACTATAAACAGGATGAATCTTCACTTTGCAACAGCATCTGAAATTATATAGCACTGACTAACTTAAACAAAAAAATTAAATTAATTATCTACTACAAAAAGTAAAAAAAAATGCAATGTAAAATTATGCTTATATGTTTCAATGGTATATTTAATAAACCACTTAGCAAAAACTTCCAGCAACTCTTTTTCAGATATTGAAGGGTAGAAGTTTTTGATGTCATATTTTACAAAAATATTATTTTCTTTATTCTTAATTTTGTGAAATGCAGAAATGCACTCAATTCTGTCCTTTGATTGGTTGGTTGCGTAACAATCTTTAATAAATTACACATATATTTTAAATTTTCTGGCTTATTTTACTCAATTTAGTTTTTGTTAAGTTGATAAGTTGGGAAGAGGGATTACTGAGAAAGTCATCCATATGGTCCTTTATAGTTAGAAATATTTCCTTAACGATTAATTTTTGAACCCCTTCATTTATATCCAGTTTTGCTGTCATTTATATTTTCAGTGTAGAAGTATAGTGCCTATATATATATATATATATATATATATATATATATATTTATTATAAATTATGTTTTAGAACATGTACATAATTTTTTTATATATGTCCTCGACAATCATATGTTTGTTTCAACGTTGGGTGTCCAACGTTTCTTCAGGAGGGAAAAGCAAAACTGAATTCGTCTGCTGCCTATATTTGGTTCATTGTTGTTGTGGGAGGTTGGTTGGGGTTGTTGATAATGAAGGGAATGTGTCTTGTGTTGTCTGTTAGAGTTTTGAAGAGCCTGGTGTGTAAGTGCTAAATTGTTGATTAGTGGCATTACCTGTTGATTTATACCCGCTTTCATTAACGATTCTATTATAAATTACCTTGTGCTTATCAAATATTTTTTTACTGGATGAATGTGTGTTAATGCGACATTTTACTGATGATGGGATGTGCTTAATTATGGATTGTGGGTAAATATTCACAGCTCTATACATCATATACCGAGCACTGTTTTAAATTAATGTTTTGGACGGAAAAAATTCTTTCTTCGTTCTGTACCCACTCGGATATATATATATTATATATATATATCATTCATTCAGTAATGTATTTGAACACACTCTGCTACTGGTGTATGTTTACATTGTATATAACATGCTAAAAGTCTGCCTTCCTCTACTAAACACCCATAGCACAGAGGTAGAATCACCGACTGATGTCAATTCAGTCAGGTTTCAATCCTGGCTTTAAGCAATTAGATGTCTAACCATAATAATGAGCTGTGATACAGTGAAACAGATCTGTCTGTGGATGACTATATATATATATCTCCAAATGAATAAGGAATGAAGAAAATAATTGCAATGTTCAAAATATAAATTTAAAACAGTGCTCAAGATAAAAATAAAGTAATATTTATTATTACTTTAGAACATGTACAAACTACTACAAAATTGTACATTTTGTTTTGATTTTGAAAGAACAATGTCTCATCAGGTAGTTAATAACCATCATTATTAACTACCTGATAAGACATTGTTCTTTCAAAGTCAAAACAAAATGTACAATTTTGTAGTAGTTTGTACATGTTCTGAAGTAATAATTAATAATATATGTATATATAGTATATATATATATATATATATATATGTATATATCTGTCTGTTAATTTTTAAGTTACAATTCTCTTTTCTTTTTTTGTGAACCCAGACGATGTCAATTTTTTCTTTTCTTGTTTGTTTTTATTTTGTTTTATCTTTTTCTTTTTTTCTTTTTTCTTTTCTTTTTTAATTTCTTTGCAAATCTATTTAAAAAGGAAAATTAGACTGATTTTTCTCCAGTTTCTGAAAGGATTTTTCTGTTTGCTGAGGTGATGTGTTATCCCCCATGGGGATTTTCATATCGAAATGGTCATTCAACATCATTGAATTAATCCTTTTTTAATTTATATATATATATATATATATATATATATATATATATATATATATATAATTAAAAATTAAAAGTAATAAAAATGTTAACCCCCCACTCCTCCCTTGTGTAGTTTCTTCGATTTCCCGGTCATGTGGGGTGTCTCAGTTGCCTTTTTATATGTCGTTTTTTCTTTATCACTTTAGCCAGCTTTCCTCGATGATCTGTTTAGGAGAAACCTAGGTAGGTTTGCCTGGCTCATTAGGTGCTATTAAGTTTGCTCTATCTTTGTATTGAGCACTTTCTGTTCGATGGTTATTTGTGTCGGGTTTTTTCTTTTTCCTCTGGGCTTTGTACTGATTTCTGTCCGAACACTTTTGACAGACTTTCATGTGCTAAGCTCTTTCTTTTACTTTTTTTAAAACTATTTTATTCCTTCTTCTGAAAGTTTTCAAGGAAGGTTTTTGAGACGAGTATAACTATATATAACCATGTTATATATATATATATATATATATATATATATATATATATATAGGATGCAATGGGTGAATTATTATCATTTTATATTTTTTTATTTTGCTAATACACATGATCTGTTTTTTATTTTGTCAACTGCATAGCACAGCAGGTTCAGCTAGGCACTTCTTCTTTTATGTGCCATGTTCTTTCAGGATATAGATGATCATGGCTTTCCATATCTCCCTGTCCCTGGTGGCTCTTAGCACACTTTCTCCTGTTGTACCATGCAACCCTTGTTCCATCGTCCACCTGATTAGGTCCTTCAAATGTTATCCACTGCTTTCCCCTGTCTCTTTTTTCCTCTATCTGGCCTGTTAGTATCAGATTCTCCAAGCCCTCCTTTCCAATTGCATGTCCCAGGAACTTCAGCTTCTCTTCTTGATGCTCAGTATTAATTTCCCTTTTGTCTCCATCCTTTCCAAAACCTCGTCATTGCTCACATACTCGGTCCATGATATCTGCAGCATCCTTCTGTAGAATCACATTTCAGTTGCTTCAAGTTTTTCTTTCATCTTTGATGGCATTGTCCAGCATTCACTGCCATATTGAAGGATGGACAGCATGTAACAATCCAGTACTCTCTTCCTTGTTTCTAGCAAAATTGTCCTGTTTCTTAATACCTTACTCAACTTCCTTCACCATGCCAATTTGCCTTCAGATCTTTGTGTCGCACTTTCCATCTTCTGTTATAATGCTTCCCAGGTATTTAATTTTTTGTACCTGCTTGATTCTAGTATCCCCAACCTGTATTTGGCATTTTGGGCTGCCCTTTTTACTGATGACCATGCATTCGGTTTTCGTGCAGTTTATTTCTAGTCCTTTCTTGTTACTTTCTTCAGCTACCTTCTGTAGGAGGTTTGTAGTTCCCTTTCTGTGTCTGCTATCAGCACTAATCCAGGATGATGAAACTATTGTCTGTGAGAAAAAGAGCACTATGACACAATTCACTCTATCAAAAATTTGAAACAGCATGCTGTACTGGTTAGAATTCATGCTGGAAGCTTCAATACAAACATTTCAGAGTGTTGGGATGTCAGGCATAAAGAATTTAGAAAAAGTTGGTTGAGTTTAATGGTGAATACGAAGGTACTACAGCTAAGAAAACTCACTCTGATTTTTCTGATAAAAAATGAATCTCTGAATTTGTTGTTAAGTGCCTTATACTCAACACAGAGGTCTACATCAAGTGCATTAAGGAGGGAAGGCTGCCCTGGTTAAAAGGGATGCTGCTGGAAGACCTTATGCTTGGCAACAGGAATCTGCACCATGCCAAATAAGCAAGACAAAAATACTTTTAAAAAATCTGAGATACAGACTTTCAAAACAAACACAACACCCATAGCAATCTTACACACAAGCCAAGACTAGCACTAGAAAACATCCATAAGAACAATGATTTAAAGGAAGCAGACGAAGGCGGTACTGTAGTCATCATGAATAAAACTTATTATAAGACAAATATTCAAGATATGCTAGGAGACGAAAATACCTATAAAAAAATCAAACAGAATATAGATGAAAACATCATATAAAAAATAAAAAACTCTGCCTTACACACAGTAAAATATTAATGAAGAAAGAAAAAGATTTTCTTACAGTAATTTTTATATGTGCATGCACACATGCATACATGCACACACACACAGGGTTTATGAAATTTCCTAAATGCGTTTGCCGTTATTAACGTGCTCATGAAGGAAGAAAAAAAAGTAAAAAACGTTATAGTCAACTTAATTATATAAACAAGGATTTGGCCATCATAAACAAAAGGAACACGATAGGTAAAACAACAAATTTATTCGCCTGAAGAGAGTCAATCTTAGACTTGAAACACATGTAGCATCACAAATATCATTTTGCATGTATAATATTTTTAAACAACAATAAGTATACACTTTAAATAAAATGTTCATAGCCTCTCACACGTTTTATTCTATACTGATTTCTCTCATTGGAACAACCCTATTTCCTTTTCAAATATATATATATATATATATATAACCATACTGATGAGCTGTGATACAGCAAAACAGATCTGTCTATATATATATATATATATATATATATATATATATATATATATAGTATATATATATATATATATATATATAATGATATATGTATATGATGTCATATGTATATATGATGTCAAATCTATAAACCAAGAGGATAATCCAAAAAGATCTATTCAATATGCAATATTAAACAGATAGGTCTATCCAGAAAGCTCATTGAATATTATTCAGAGCAATATGATATGCTTAAAAGAAAACTCAACACATCATCTAAATCAATTATAAACTTTAACTTATATCAAAGGTCTTCAACCTACCAAAACACAAATTATTTAATTTTCTCAGAACATTCAAAAAACAGGAAGACAAGCAGTATGACCATGAAATGGATTATGCTGAGTGTTATCAGGCTAAAGTCTGAAAAATGTAAAGGGGTGAGAAGAAAAGTGTGCATTGGCAAGGTGTAGTAATATAGTGTAATATATTTCTTTCATAGATACAAATTTCAACTCAAGATTCAACTCATGGCTTAAATTAAAATGTGATAAAAATAAACTATCTATAACATAAAATTTGATAAAGGGAAACTTTTTTCTAAAATTTTGGCTGATACAAATACATCAGAGTTAAAAAAAAAAAACAAGATGAAAAAGACATGCACAAGAACGCATCAGAAATTTTAAATAAGAAAAAAAAAACAAAACCTGAGAACCTCAAAAAAATAAACAATAGTTTTAAATTGTGCTGCCAAAAGTCCTATTACGATTATTGTTTTGAAAATGCTTACAAAATTGAAAAAGAATTTATTCAAAGAAATATGTTTCTAACAGAAACATGATAGAAAACACTGAATGCTCTTTAAGAATAAAACACAATGTGAAATAAAAACTGTTGTTTAATGCTCATGGGTGGCAGAAAGGCAATTAAAGACATTGTTCATTCTTTCCCACCAGACAAAATAGATATTTATCTATAAATTGATAAATAAACAATCAAAAGAAGTCTGTAAAGAAAGTCTATGTGAAAAACAAGACAAACAAACTAAATGGTTGTAGTTACAACCATTGTTCAAATAACGTTATAAAACAGCCTTTCAATTATTTATTATCATTTAGATTTTCGTTTTCAGCAAAAATAGATTACAAAGATGTAATATCGTAAAAAAGATCTTTGGAGTTGATGCAGAGAAAACTTGTTTCTGTCATGGAAATATATTGCAAAGGAAAATTATTTGGTCTACAAAAGTAAATTACAGTTATTTTCAAATTGGAAACATGTCAGAGTTATGACAATCTTCTTGAAGTGCATCATAGTAATACATAGACAGTTTCTTATAATTAAAAGTGAGATATTAAATCAACTGCTAGGTCTGCTGTTATGAACCTTAGTTCCCTGTGTCATGCAAGATGATTTTTTCAAATATAATTTATCTCACATATTTATAGGTTTATCATTTGTCCATTCTTCAAGTATTGCTGCCATAACTGGTCTGGTGCTTCTGCAATGTATTTAGACATTACTGATAAAATACAAAGAATCTGCAATGTTTCTGTTCCTGAACTGGCATCTCGGCTTCAGTCACTATTCCAATTGTTGTAATGTAGCTTCCCTGTGTCTTTTCTATAAATACTTTCATGGTAATTGTTATGATGAATTGTCTTCTATGGGATATATGGGTGCTAGTTAGGGATTCACAGAGACAGAAGTATTGTGATGGCTTTAGCAAAAATGGTAAGTAAGAATGTGTTTTGCTACAAGGAATATTGAAGTTTGTTTGGGTTAGTGTTTGTGGATAGCTAAGTTTAAGAGAAAACATACTAATGATCAGTCTTCTTACATGACCTCTTTTGGCCATGTGCCAAAACTGTATTTTTCAAAATAAGTATCACTTTCTATGGTACCTAGACTTTGTGAATTTAACTGCAATACAAGATTGGTAGCAAGGTCTAATTATTTTATAAGTTTTATACTAACAGTTTCTTCTCTTGCACTTTTCGCTTGTGGAACTTTCTTTCAGCTTTTCATTTGTGGAACTCTCTTCCAGCATCAATTATATAAATTATAATAGAAGAAAACTGTAGCCAATGTGTAAATTATATATTGGCTACAGTTTTGTTCAATTCTTCTTTAGATAACTGACACATGCTGTCTACTTTATATTGCTACACACTGCCTTAATATTCAAGGTCTACACCCACAGTTCTTTTAAAATATAATAACCTCTCACACTACTACAATAATTTAATATGGTGACATTTTTTACTTTTGCTATTTTAAATTTCCATATCAATACATTTTTTTTTTTAATCATATCACCCCAAGCAAGGTGGTAACACCACTGATGTGCAGGGGGCTACGTAAGAGTGAAAAGATTAGAAAAGAGAAAGCCGGAAACCACATCCTAAACAGGAAACAGGGGATGAGCCTCTTCACCTGTTCAATAGACGTGGGTGGAGTGTGAACCGGGTGATAGTTTAGTCTATTTACTCCAATTGAAAAAAAAAAAAGAAAGAGTAAGAGATTGGAAAAGAGAAAGCTGGAAACCACATCCTAAACAGGATACAAGGGATGAGTCTCTTCACCCATTCAACAGATGTGGGTGGAGCGTGAACCGGTCGATAGTTTAGTCTATCTACATATATGACCCAGTGAATGAACCACATTTCACTGCCTGATGATGGTGCACTGAACAGTGAAATTTAATAGCTTTTGAAGTGCTATATACTATTATTATAATAATATATATATATATATATATATATATATATATTTATATATATAGGTAGCATATCTTCAGTCAAGGATGTTTTATTCAATAATATAGACAAATTACATTTTCTTATTTTTACAATTATTTTATAAATGGAACTTTGTGTGTGTGTGTGTGTGGGTCTGTTACCTAGAGACTCCGAAATGACTGAACTGATTATCTTGAAAATTTACACAGTTGTACTATAAGCATCTGTGAGTATTCTTAGCTAGATTTTGTGTTAAGGTACCCCTGATCAATATCGAAAATCAATAATCAGAAAAAATCAGGTTATAGAAGGAGTGGTCCGATTTTAATCAAAGTGGATACATTTATAGACAAAGACATAAGAAACAATATTCAGAAGTTTCAAGGTTGCAGTTCTTACAATAGTGCAGAAAATCAATAATATATATAAAAGGCAAGATGTTTGTGTGTGTGTCTGTTTATCTGTCTGTATGTCCTTTATCCACAATTTTTATCTGATTCTCACCAAACTTCAAAATTTGACTGACATCCATTCATTTTTCTTTCAGTCTATGGTTTCGCTTTAACTGGAAACAACTATTGCTTTTTAGTCTTTCGTGCTAACATCCAAAGAGTCTGAGCTCAAGGACCATGGATTAGTTTTAAAGCTTTCATTACACCTGAGCAATGCCAGGCTATACTACTAGTTTTCACAATAATCCAACAATTAACTGACTGATGCATTAGTAAAATGACAAAACCTTGCTGATTGAATTCTACAGCCTTGGTTAGCCACCAGACTACCACAGAAGGTAATGGCAACCTACGACTGAAAAATATTTTGCCCAGTCAGAGGAGACATGCAACTGACACAATAATAAAATGACGAGACCTGGCTGACAGCAAGGTCTCCTCATTTTGCAGTTGAAATTGTTAAATGTAAACATAAGTACTATGTAAATAGTTTCTTCTCTCGTATTTCTCACTTGTGAAACTTTCTTCCAGTTTCTTGCTTCCTTGTCAACTTTGATCTTCAAAAATATAAAAGCAATGCCAATCATTACCTTCAGCCTTTTTAATTCCTGTTTTTTATTGGGTTTTTTTCTTATTAATGTTTTTCTTAATAAAATTTTTGAAGATTGTAGCTATCAGAGAAGCAAAGAAATGGAAGGGAGTTCCAGGTGTATGAAGTGGGAGAAAATAAACTGTCAGAGTAGAAATAGCAGTTGCATTTAGCTATTTCAACAGTAAAAGGGTGGGACCTAGATGCCAATCTAGTCAGTCAGTCAGTTAAGTGCCATACGTGAAACACGCTTGGGTGATCAGGTCTCAAAAGAGACATGACTGACTGGGCAGAAGATTATCCCGCAGTAGGTTGCCATTGCTTTCTGCAGTAGACTGGTTGCCAGCCAAGGCTATAGAACCCAATCTGTCCTGTTATTTAACCCATAACTTGAAGGAAGAGATGGATTAATACCTTTCCCAAGGGTATTTGCACGTAAGTGAATGCAATGAATTCAACTGGAATTCGAACTTGGCTCTCCCATTTCTTGTTCCGAGCCGATATCCACTGGACCACCACGCACATGTAGCATGCTTAAATTCATGTATTCAAGGCACCAAGGAAAAAAGATTTTCAAAACTGCTGCCATAAGATCTTTGCATTATATCAATAATGTATTTTGTAAACTTAAGGTGTTTTCTTAGTGGAAAGAGACAAAGAAAAACCTTGCAGAATAATTCTTTGTACAATAATTATGAAAATGAGCATTTTGTCCATCAGGTTGCAATATTTCCTTTTGTTTATGGAAAAACGGTCATCTAGCAAACAAAAGAATAATTCAAAATGGAAAGCTTCAACAGGAAAAATAAATTTGAATCTCATTGACTTGGCTGACATGGATAACAGAATCTATTTTTACCCCGTCCAAAATTTTTCAGTTGTCCTGTCAAAGTAATTATATGCATCTTTATTTTTTTTTTTCACATTCAAGTTTATATAAAATCAGACTGTATCTTCCCACTGTTAAGAGTTGGAAGATTTAAGTAAGAATAGGGAAGGGCAGAGTGTGATAAATTTATGAGAGAGAAAATTGGTTGGTATATCGAGTAGGGGGATTTTCAAAATGTCATGGAAAGCTTTTCCTTCTAAAATTTGTTTTCATCACTTTATTGATGACAACTTCTTCTTCTATGTACCTTGTCCTTTCAGGACATAGGCGATCGTGGCTTTTCACGTCTCCCTTTCCCTGGTGGCTCTTAGCGCACTTTCTCCTGTAAAGTCTCTCTGCCCCGGTTCTGTCATCCACCTGCTCAGGCCCTTCAAATATGTTATCCACTGCTTTTCTCTGTCTCTTTTTCTCTCTATCTGGCCTGTTAGTATCAGGTTCTCCAAACTCTCCTTCCTCATTGCATGTCCCAGGAACTTCAGTTGTCTCTTCCTGATGCTCAATTATTCAGATTATTTTATTATAGAAATGTATTTCAAATTATTTTCCTTTATCAACTACATCAAAACTTACATTCACACTAATTTTTAAATAGTATGGTAACAATAATAGAAAAATTTATCATTTCCGTATAGGAAAAATATTTGGGCAAACATGGAACTTTGTGTCTGCAAAAAAAAAGATAATATAAAAAAAGATTGTTTTTTTCTCTAGACACTGTAATTATTTTAACTACTTTCACTTTTTGGCAATGTTTATTATTTAAAAAAAAAACAATAATTAGAATTGAAATATAACCTAAATACATGGTGCAAGTGAATTTAGACAATTTTTTGTTCTTGAGAAGTGAAAACAAAAATTTTAAACAAGATTTATTTATTTATTAGATTGTTTATTTACATTATAAACTAATTAAACTAATTCATGCAATGCAATATTTATCATTTATCAATTTATAAAGAAATTAATATGAAAACAATCTTTTATTCATAAATTTTTAAACATTTGCTAAATTATTAAAATATATGAACCAACTGTAAGGAAATCCTTACTATTTACCATTTCATAAAGTTTGAATCAATTAGTAGACGTTTTGCAAGCCAATCCAGTAAAGGATCCAATACACATTTGAATTTGGTGTTTGATTTTTCTATCTTCTGTTACAACACTTCCCAAAGTGTTACAATAATAAAACCAAATTAAACTAGTAATAAAATAAGAATTAAACAGTAATGAAAAGTCTATCAACACAAAGTATTGTAATAATTATCTCGTTACAACATTCTAAAACCTAATACAATTAAAACTAATGCAATGCAATATTTATCATTTACCAATTTATACAGCTGCAGTCACTTTCTCACCAGCATAATGTAGCTTCCCTCTGTCTCTTCTACAAATACTTTCACGGCTTCTATTCTGATAAGCTTAGCTCACTGGTGCCCCTCTGCATGAATTTACTCAAGCTACTAGACTAGCAACTAGGTCCCACCCTTTTACAGTGAAATCAATCAAATTTAACTGCAACGGCTACTCCATCAGCTTCTTTTCTCGCACTTCCTGCCTATGGAATTTTTTTCCGTATACTTGCTTCCTCAACAGCTACAATCTCCAAGAATTTAAATGTAAGGTCAATTGTCATCTCCTATCTTTCTGATTTGTATCTTTTCCTTCATGTTTTTTCTCCATCCACTCTACTTTCATCACAACAGTATTTTCATCCTTCTCTAACCCATTTTCTGACACCACCTATAACTTGTTCTTCTTTCTCATCGTTTTCCTCCTATGTAACCCCTTGGACACCAGTGGCAGTAAAACTGCCTTTCTTGAGAAGAAATATGAAAATTTTCACTCATAAATTTATTAGCATTTATTAAAATATGTTAATCATCTATGAAGAAACATTTATTTGCCATTTTATAAAGTTTGAAACAATTGGCTATTGCCAACCATTCCAAGAAACAAGAAATAAAATAGTGTTATTTTTGTTGTCACTATTCAAGAACAAGAAAATGTACAAATTTACTTTCATATATTTTGGTTTTTATTAGAATTATAAGAACTGCTTTTTAAAACAATAAATTTTGCAGAGGAGTGAAAGTATTTAAAATAATAGCAGTGTTAATGAAAAAACTATCTTTTTGACATTCTGTTTTTTTTGTGTGTACAAAGATCCAAGTTTGCCAAAATTAGTATTCAGTTATTGAAATGTTAAAGTTGAACCTTTCTAAAAACAGTTTTCTGGATATTAAACCTCCTCAAGTCTGAGGGAAAATGAAAAAAAAATAATGATTGAAAAAAGAAAAATAAATACATTTTCCCATGACATTCATAATAAAGGAACCAGAAATTGTATTAACCCACCTTGCCTTTGTTGAACACTTGTTAGAGTGTTGTTTAAGTTCTATAAAAAGACAAACATTTCCTTCCTTATACTCTCTTTTCCCCTCTTTTACAACACACCAATGAAGTTGCTCCTGTTGGTCAATGTCTCTTTACTCTGGTCGACTGACAAGAAAAAGAATGATCATTTCATCCACTTAATCAGCATCAGATCTAAACTTATTTATAAATGGAACTTTGTCTGCGTGTGTCCGTTACCTACAGACTCCAAAATGGCTGAACCAATTTTCTTGAAAATTTACACAGTTGTACTATAAGCGTCTGCAAGTGTTCTTAGCTAGGTTTTGTGTCGAGATACCCCCGATAAATATTGAAAATCGATAAGTGAAAAAAATCGGGTTATAGAAAGACTGGTCCGATCTTAATCAAATTTAATACACTCATAGACAAAGACATAAGAAATGATATTCAGAAGTTTCACGGTTGCAGTTCTTACAATAGTACAGAAAATTTGATATCGATAGCAAGAAATCAAAATTTGACTTACATCCATTCATTTTTCTTTCAGTCTACGGTTTCACTTTAACTGGAAACAACTATTGCTTTTTAGTCTTTCATGCCAACGTCCAAAGAGTTTGAGCTCCAGGATCATGGATTAGTTTTAAAGATTTCATTACACCTAAGCAACGCCGGGCTATACTGCTAGTCACAGATAAAGATGTCCCTGCTGGGAAACATATCTTTTCTCAGCTGAATGATGAATGAAGTAATTAACAATCTGCATTTTGGTTGTTTCAACTCACTGCAAGGCTGACTTGAGCTCAGCCAATTAAAAAAATTCCTTGTCATGCCTCACCCTAACTTACTTCTGGGTGACGAAAAAGAAAACAATACAACAACAAAAAACAAAAAAAAACCGGAAAAAGAAACTCTCTTCAATTTTCTAAAACAAAGCATTAGGATATTTGGGTTTGAGTTTTATTTAATGGCATATCAACCTTTGTGGATTATTTAATGTTAAAATGGTGGGGTTTTAGGGTGTTTATTTAAATGTTTGGTTACAGTGAGAAGGTTGATTTAGTCAGATATTGATAAATAATTTGTTTTTTTTTCTAGAAAACTCAAGACATATTCTGGTTTTTGTATTTTTGAAAAGGTTCTTTAAAATGAAAGAAGGTTTGGCTCATTTTGTTTTATGGCTATCAACCTCAATGGGTTATTTGACAAAATTTTTACAATAGATTCATATGAATAGAATATGTATTCCCTGTAAGAAATCAGTTAGTAGATCAGGTTCCATTGATGTATATGAAATCAATTTCATTGATGTATTTTTGTAAAGAGGATTTTTGTCTAGAGTCAGATGTATTGCTGCTAATATTTTTTTCTTCAAAAAAATGTATTGTTGGTAATATTTTTCTTCATAAATATTTTGCTGGTAATATTTTTTCCCTTTAGAAATGTATTCCTGATATTATTTTCTTCTCCAAAAAAGTATTGCTGGAATTTTCACTATAAAAAATCTCTTTTTATACTTTCACAGTGTTTTGAGCCCAATTTGGAGTTAACTATTTACCCATAGCTGGGACCCTAACAGGTCAGGGAGAACCTGAGAACAGCAGCAATTAAGAGGTGGTTCCATACTCTTCGAAACTTTCCAACTAGAAAACTTGCTGCTGGATGCAGTTTAATATCAAACCCAGGACACTGATGTAATTTATCATCATACCCAAGACTGCGGTTGGATGCGTTTTTTACAGCTCCATTTGTTTTGGTTGTTCTAATTCAGTACAAGTCTTTATCATTCTTCTTTCTTTTATGTTTTGTTCCTCTTCAGGATGTAGGGGATCATGGCCCTCCACATCCCCCTATTCCTTGTAGTTCTTAATACTTTTTTTCTTGGTATTTCTCCCAAACTCTGCTCAAGTCCATCAAGTATGTCACACATTGCTTTTCTCTGTCTTCTCTTTCCCTCTATCTGTCCTGTGGATATCTGATTCTCCAAGTCCTCCTTCTTCATTACGCCTCCTAGAAACTTCAGCTGTCTCTTCCTTATGTGGAGTATAAGTTCCTTTTTCATTTACATCCTCTCCAAAACTCCATCTTTGCTCATACATTCAGTCCATGGTATCCTCAGCATCCTTCTGTAGAATGACATTTTGATTGCTTCAAGTTTTTTCTTTATGTTTCATGAGATTGTCCAGCATTTACTGCCATATAGATAGACACACATCGCATAACAGTCTAGTACTTTTTTCTGTTTCTAACAAAATTTTTCTGTCTCTGAATACTCTGCTTAGCTTTAGAAATGTTGGTTGGTTCATTTAACCAGCATATCAACCTTCATTAGGTCATTTGATGCTGAAAATCGTTTTGATTTGTTTTATTTAGTTTATTTGTTTTATTGTTTTTGTTTGTTTATATAGGGTTAACATTTTTTTCAAAAAAATTCAAAAAAGGTTTTGTTGGTAACATTTTTCATTCAAAAAGGAAGGTTTTGTTGGTAACATTTTCATTCAAAGAAGGTTTTGTTGGTAACATTTTTCATTCAAAGAAGGTTTTGTTGGTAATATTTTTCATTCAAAGAAGGTTTTGTTGGTAATATTTTTCATTTAAAAAAAGTTTTGTTGGTTATATTTTTTATTCAAAAACGGTTTTGTTGGTAATATTTTTCATTCAAAAATGGTTTTGTTGGTAATATTTTTAATTCAAAAAGTTTTGTTGGTAAATACTTTCATAGCATTTTGACCCCAGTTTGGTTAACTATTTACCCATAGCTGGGACCTTAACAGGTGCTACCACTCCGGGTCAGGGTGGACCTGGGAACAACAGTAATTAAGAGGTGGTTGCATGCTCCTCACAACCTCCCAATCAGAGGCCTTGCTGCAGGATGCAGTTTAAGGTCATACCCAGGACCTTTAGAAATGTGTCCTTGGCTGTCTTAATACACCATCAAATCTTAGTGCTGCACTTTCTGCCATTACAAACCTTATGTTTTTGACAGTGTGGAAAGTCATCTTTATGGTTATACTAGCAGTATAGCCCCGTGTTGCTCAAGTGTAATGAAAGCTTTAAAACCTAATCCATGGTCCTGGAGCTCAGACTCAGCCTAAAGAATATTTGTTTGAAGTTTGGTGAGAATAGGATAAAAATTGTGGATTTGTATAAAGGACATACAGATAAACAGACACACACACAAACATCTTACCTTTTATATATATATATATATATATATATTATTGATTTTCTGCACTATTGTAAGAACTGCAATCTTGAAACTTCTGAATATCATTTCTTATGTCTTCGTCTATGAGTGTATCAAATTTGATTAAAATCGGACCACTCCTTCTATAACCCGATTTTTTTTTGATTATCAATTTTCGATATTTATCGGGGGTACCTCGACACAAAACTTAGCTAAGAACACTCACAGATGCTTATAGTACAACTGTGTAAATTTTCAAGAAAATTGGTTCAGCCATTTTGGAGTCTATAGGTAATGGACACACACAAAGTTCCATTTATAAATAAGTTTAGATCATTATTTCATATCTAGATAAAAGTGCTACCCATTTGTTTCTGCTGAAAGTTGTTCAGGTTATGTGGCTTTTATTATTTGGTTAAAATTTTTGTCAAAAATTAAGAAGCAAAAAAATATAAGAATAAAAAAATCTTTATAAAAAAGGTTTTTTAGATTGTTCAAATTAAGTTCTGGACTTCAATTCAAAATAAGAGAAAAATAAAAAGGCATCAAAAGGATTAGAAGTTTTAATGCTCTCATTACGATTGTGCTCTCTAGAGAAGAAAATTTTAAAAACAGTTTCCACTTCCATTACTCTTCAGAAATAAATCGAGTTCTTTCAGTGACTGGCTTGTAAATACACTGCTTCTATACAACACATTAAAATTTCCCTTCTCTGATTCCATGCGCCTATGGCTTAGTGGGTAGCAACTCTGACTGACACTAAATTGGTTGAGTTTCGATCCTGGCCAGAAGCAAGTGGATATGTCTAGCCACACTGATGAGCTGTAATACAGCAAAACAGGCTTGTATGTGGATGACTAATATATATATATATATATATATATATATATAAAGAGAGAGAGAGAGAAATAATATGAAGATGTTTGTTATTTAGCATAATAATAATGCCTTCATAAAACTTCTACTATAACAGTTCTTATGTCACACTTTTTGCCTGTGGAACTTCCTTTTACTTGCTTATCTAACAGCTACAATCTTTAAAAATTTAAATGCAACTTCATTGGTTATCTTCTTCTTTCTGGATCCCATTTGTCTTTTATTAGCAGTATAGCCCGGCGTTGCTCAGGTGTAATGAAAGCTTTAAAACTAATCCATGGTCCTGGAACTCAGACTATTTGGACACTGGCATGAAAGATTAAAAAGCAATAGTTGTTTCCAGTTAAAGCGAAACTGTAGACTGAAAGAAAAAAGAATTGATGTAAGTCAAATTTTGATTTCCTGAGATTGGTATCAAATAAGTTCTTTTTGTCGTAAACTGAATTTTGAAGGCTAAATAAGTCCTCTGAGTAAATGGTATCATGGCTGAGACTAAGAACTACAATTATACCTACTTAGAGCCAAACCCGAAGCAAAAACTAAAATAAAAGGGCTGAAAAAATACAGACATAGAGGCAGATAAACAGACACACACAAATATCTTGCCTTTTATATATATATATTATCAATTTTCTGCACTATTGTAAGAACTGCAACCTTGAAACTTCTGAATATCATTTCTTATGTCTTTGTCTATGAGTGTTTCAAATTTGATTAAAATCAGACCACTCCTTCTACAACCCGATTTTTTTGATTATCGATATTTATTGGGGGTACCTTGACACAAAACCTAGCTAAGAACACTGGCAGACACTTATAGTACAACTGTGTAAATTTTCAAGAAAATCGGTTCAGCCATTTTGGAGTCTATAGGTAATGGACACACATACAAATTTCCATCTTTAAATAAGTTTAGATTAGATTTATATCTTTTCTTCAATACTTACTGTACCCAGGCTTCTCTATCACTATAACCTCCTGCACACTAGTGACAGTCCCACCTTGCTTGGGGTGAAATGATCAAATAAAAAAAATATATATTGTGGTAGACAACTTTATTTCTGTCAACTATTTTTTGTAACCTTTATAAATGTTGAAAGCAACAGTAACAGCAAGCAAAAAAATTTAAGAAACAAATAAAAAATATTGAACAGTCAGAAACAAATAAGTTAAGGTAAAAAAAAAAAAAAATAAAACATCATGTTTGAATCTGACAAATAAAGATTTTCTTAAAAACTGTTTTCAAAGTCAGGAACAAACTGAATTAAAAAAAATATCCCGACTCTATTCAATTTTTAGCCTGACACATTTGAAAAACATTTCTTTTCTTTTTTTATTTCCTGATTTGGATTCCGGCATTGAAAATTGTCAGATTTTTATTTCTCACATTCATGAAGCATATTGACTCTCTGACATTAAAAAATAAATCAGAAGTATTTTTTTTTTAATAGTTTACAGCTGGGATATTATTACCAAGATCATTATGGTTTCATCAACAAATAAACTTTAAAGAAATTCAACTGAAGAAGATAAATTTTAATAATTGTTAATAACTGATTTAATATCACATCATTACAAAAGTTTGTGCCTGAGTTTCAGTGTGAATATAAATGATCAAAACTTGATACTGGTATTTGTTTTAGTTCTGTCTTCTAGATTGAAACATTGCATTGTTTAGTTGTGAGTCAGACTTTGTTGAATGTTGATGTCTTGTCCACAAATTAATGCCTTAAAGGTGGAGGATGAAAAGTTTCACTTATGCTATAAATGTATGTCAAATAATATATATATATATATATATATATATATATATATATATACACACACACACACACACATATATATATATATATATGTGTATGCGTGTATATATATATATAGATATACATACACTCTCGGTGACTGGCGTCTGTATACACTGCTCATATACAAGGCGTTAAAATTTCCCTTCTCTGATGCCATGCGCCAATGGCTTAGGGAGTAGAGACTCTGACTTACACCAAATCGGTCGAGTTTCAATCCCGGCCAGAAGCAAGTGGATATGTCTAGCCACACTGATGAGCTGTGATACAGTGAAACGGGCTTGTATGTGGATGACTTATATATATATATATATATATATACACACACACACACACACACACATACACACATATATATATATATATATATATACACACACACATATATATATATATATATATATCTATAGAAAAAGTAAAAAACTGTACAAAATTGACTAGCCACATGTAGAAATAAAAATCAAAATATAGAAAAGACCCAGACATAATGTGGAGCATTGTAAAAACAGCCAAGCCTTACAACAGTAGCAAAATATGTAGACTGTGCCAAGAAAAAAAGTTAGAAATTATGCTATTCCCAAACAAAAACGAACTGTTAAATGAAAGAAAGGAAATTGCGACTAGTTGCAACCACTCAAAGAAATACATTTTAGGTTCATACAACCATGGATGAATATGTCACAATTTGTTTTAAGTTAAAATATTGCGCGTTCAAAAATTCCCTGCTATGTGGATGTTCAAATAAAACACTGTTACAAGAGCGTTCTTAAAAAGAAAAACAGTAAACAGTAAAATCACTTATTAAAAATCGCCTAAAGACATCACTTATGCTAGAAACCTAGGTAGCATTATAACTCATTTAAAAATGGAAAGTATTCAAAAGTTCTACAATATAATTGTATTGAACACTTTTTAATACAAATGTGCACTGGTCTAACACTATTATGACCAAAAACTAAGTATTAAACAATCTATATATATATATATATATATATATATATATTGATATTCCACATGTGGCTAGCCAATTTTAAACTCATTTAAAGATTAAATATATATACATATATATATGTGTGTGTGTGTGTGTGTGTGCAAACACTTTAAATTTCATATATATATATATATATATGAAGCTTAAAGTGTTTGCATTGTTCAGACTGTTGTCCTCATCTTTATTGTTATATTCACAACATTTCAGCTGTTATAAGCATCAGCCTTCTTCACGTAATAAACATTAAAATTCTGAACCGAATCCTTTATTTAGGTCACTGGTGTAGATTGTTCTAGTTCTAAGTGCCATGCTTTGCTTGATATCTCAGTTTCAGTGGGGCACCTCAACATGGTGTAATGGTTAACAAGTTTTCTCACTTTAATCATTACAACTAAGTAATACTCTTATGACTGAGTAATATTTTTGGCCTTGTGTCACATCTAAACTGTGCATGGAAAAACAGTATCTCAGTTCCATTTTTTTCCCTTTAGTAACTCAACTCTCTAAGTTTTTGTTCACCTTTACTGTGGCCAGGTATTGAACTCACAACCCTTTGGGTCAAGTCACCAGGTTACTCCAACCAAGGCTTTTATCCACTGTGACTACTACAGTAGACTAAATAAAGGGTTTAGTTTGAATTTCAATATATATGTTCTGAAGAACTCTGGAATATCCAACAGCTGAAACAAAGTGAATATGATAATATTAATAAGAACAGTCCAAATAGTGTAAATGGTTGCAATACCTCATTCCAGAAATATAGACGGATGTAAAACACTGTTTTAAATTTTATAATCTTGCACAAACTTTTTCTATGATCTAATATATAAATTTTAAATTTCACTAAAAAATAAATTTTAATAATCTATATATTAATCCTGCAGTAGCTATGTGTGTCATGCTTTTGCCAATAAATATGATGAATGCAATTCCCTTTTTTACTTACTTTACTTCAAATAAAATTTATACATGCTGATTAAGTAAATAATGTTGTTTAGTTTGTACTAATATAATTAATACAATAAAATATTAGTATTATAATTTTAAGTAGTAGAAGGAGAAGGAAAAAAAGAAGAAGACAAAGGAGTAAAAAAAAGGAAAGAATATGAAGAAGAAGAAAGAAGAGGAGGAGGAGATGATAATGAAAGAGAAGATGAAAAAGAAAAAGAAAGAGTCTAAGATGAAGGAGGCGGCAGATGAGAAGAAGAAAAAGAAGAAGAGTACACATTATCATATAAAAATATACTGGCTAAAGAATTTGATAAAATTGTAAAATATAGGGATCTGGAAATAGAATTTGCATAAATATCACACTTAAACTAAACCACTATTCAAATAATAATAATAATAATAATAATAATATAAGTACTAAAAATGATGAAAAATAACGATACACATTCACAACTAAACAATATTATTTACTTAATCCAAATTCACTGAATTTTGTTTGAAATTATGAAAGTAATATTACATGAACCATGAATTTTTTTAGGAGTTCAGCTAGTTTTTAATAAATACTTCATCTACTTTAAAAATCTTTTAATAACTTCATCCAGTCAGTGAAGTGCCATTTGTGATACATGGGCGATTATGTTTCTTTTGATCCATGACTGATGAGGCAGAAGATTTTAATGCAGTAGGTTGCCATTTCTTTCTGCAGTAGACTGATTGCCAACCAAGGCTACAGAACTAAATTTGTCCTGCTATTCAAACATGATAACAACAGTCAGTCAGGTGTCACATGTGATACACAGTTGGGCGATCATGTCTCTTTTAATCCATGACTGACTAGGCAGAAGATTTTAATGCAGTAGGTTGCCATTCTTTTCTGCAGTAGACTGATTACCAACCAAGGCAACAGAACCCACTCTGTTCTGTAACCCAACTCATAGCCGGAGGGAGAAGAGAAGAAATAATACATTTCCCAAGCATATTTGTGTGTAAGTGAATGCAATAAATTCAACTGGAATTTGAACTCAGCTTTCCAATATCTCATCCTGAACTGATACCCATTATACCACAATCGACATCCTAGCTTACTGATTCAATAATGCAGGATATCAATTCAGTTGTTCATTACAAGACTAAGTCTCTTATCATAAACCAATTATCTACATTGGTTATATGATTACAACTATCTTAATGATCTCAGTACAATAACAATGCACCAAGACACCCATAAAAACTGCCTGCTCCATTAGATAATTTACTGTTGTTAACATCATCATTCTGAATAAATCTAATTGCCAATTATCGAAACTCTTTATAGAAAACAATTCAAGCCAAGTCAGAAGCTTAATTTATTTAACAATAATACTAACATATTGATGGTATTTTAAAATATATACCAACATGGGATACAAATACCATCTTTCTTTTACGGTTTAGAATTTTGATTACTTCCACACAATATGACTTAAAATACAAATGCTGAAGACATGAATAATGATCCACTTGAAAATGGCTAATAGGCTGGCTAAAAGAGATTGGGAAAATCATCTTGGATATTTTTTACAAGTTTTTATATATATATATATGTGATTAATGAAGTTTGTCACTTAACTGAGCAGAGTCATGCTGACTTCAAAGTTTCATGAAGGCACCATTATGATGTCTTCACTCGTCAGGGCTAAATTTTCAGCTGACAAACTTCTTTGCATTAATCCTATTAACCCTTTATCTCTACCTAATATCAAGCACTTATTGACAAAAAACTTGCTTGCCATAATCTTTTTATTAGTAAACCACCGAAAACAAAAAACCTTAGCACTAAGGATTAGCACAACTCTCTCTCTCTCTCTATATATATATATACATTAATAAATCTACGTATTATCCTAAGTTTTAAACACAACTTAGAGTTTCATGCATTATGCAATTATCAAGTGCATATTATAATATTCATAATATGCACCTGATGATTGCATTATGCATGAGAAACTCTGAGTCATACTTAAAACATAGGATAATATGTATATTTATTAATATACTAGTGGAACCCATGGAATTTCCACAAAAGGATAATTTTACTTTGTCATACTACAAATGATAGTAACATCTTCAAACATAAAGGTATCTAAACTTATTTATAAATGTGTGTGTGTGTGTGTGTTCATTACCTATAGACTCCAAAATGGCTGAACTGATTTTCTTGAAAATTTACACAGTTGTACTATAAGCGTCTGCAAGTGTTCTAAGCTAGGTTTTGTGTTGAGGTACACCCGATAAATATCAAAAATCAATAATAAAAAAATCGGGTTATAGAAGGAGTGGTCAGATTTTAATCAAATTTAATACACTCATAGACAAAGACATAAGAAACAATATTTAGAAGTTTCAAGGTTGCAGTTCTTACAATAGTGCAGAAAATCGATAATATATATATATATATATATATATATAAAAGGCAAGATGTTTGTGTGTGTGTCTGTTTATCTGCCTGTATGTCTGTATTTTTTTCAACCCTTTTATTTTAGTTTTTGCTTCGGGTTTGGCTCTAAGTAGGTATAATTGTAGTTCTTAGTCTCA
Source organism: Ascarosepion bandense (assembly GCA_037127315.1). NCBI lineage: Eukaryota > Metazoa > Mollusca > Cephalopoda > Sepiida > Sepiidae > Ascarosepion > Ascarosepion bandense. Next base: position 3,060,504 of record JBBBDQ010001397.1, on the reverse strand, counting down.
GCCATGATACCATTTACTCAGAGGACTTATTTAGCCTTCAAAATTCAGTTTACAATGAAAAAAACTTATTTGATATTGATACCAGGAAATCAAAATTTGACTTACATCAATTCTTTTTTCTTTCAGTCTACGGTTTCGCTTTAACTGGAAACAACTATTGCTTTTTAGTCTTTTGTGCCAACGCCCAAAGAGTCTGAGCTCCAGGACCATGGATTAGTTTTAAAGCTTTCATTACACCCGAGCTATACTGCTATTTGGATAATAAAATAACGATAACACAGAGTAATGTCCATAGAAGCTGCTTTACTGTAATGTTATATTATATTAAGCGGCGTATGCACAGACCATCACCAAAATACTGTATGCTATTTTGTGAGAGATTTTGAAAGAGAAAATGTTTTTTTATTACTGAAAAATCATGGCTCCTGTGTCCATTGTAAACAGAAAAGTCCAACTGAGTAATGGCCAAATGTGTAGAGGCCAGAAATTTTGTTATTAGGTTGCGGGATACAACAACAAACTTACCTATTTTTACTATAATGTACAGTACACACACATATTCTCACACACATTTAATGCTACCACCACCAGCTTAAACTGCTACTGATATGGTAATGCTATAGGCTCTCTCCTAATCTCTCACTCTTTACTACCCTTCTGTTTGGCAAAGGTGAGAGAAAGGCCCAGAAACGTAGTGTTTATAAAAATATAGAGGGGAAGGGAAAGTTCGTGTAGAGAGTAAGTGTGTTATCTTTCTTCAGTGGCATAACAGACAGATGAACTAAGTAACTAAGAAAGGAACAAGCAGAATTATTATATGATACTATTTACTGTTATACTGCATTGAGCACTAGTCTATTAATACCTGATAAATATTTATATGTTGATGTATACCTGTATGTATACACACATATATATCTATATATATCCAAGTGAATAAAGAACAAAAAAAATATTAACAATGTTCAAAAACATTAATTTAAAACAGTGCTCAATATAAAAATAGAGCTATGAATATTTATTATAAATTATAGTTTAGAATGTGTACATTTAATCCATCATTAAACTTCCTGATGAGACATTATTCTTTCGATGTTGAAACAAAATATACACTTTTGAAGTAAACTGTAATTTATAGATGTTCTAAATTATAATTTATCATAAATATTACATATACATATATTATTAAATATAGCTGACAAGGAAAATTTAATTGATTTATTTATTGAATTTTTACAGCATCCTAACATTTGTTTGTTTTCTTGGAGATAATAAAGATAAAAATTATCCACAGTTTCTATCATCCCAAGCACTTGAGTAGATGTCTTACATGTTACTTATCAAACCAAATTGCCATTAAAAAAAAAAAATTATTTACCCATAATTTACAAAAACCTTTAAGAAAAAATCCTAGTCTAAAACACAAGAATTCTATATAAATCACAATATCAAAAACATTTTGCTATTAGAGAGGCACTATATATCAAACAATCCTCTCTGATCACCAACATTACATTATTGGCTATCAGAAATGGAGTATTGAAGTAGTTTTAAAATAGAAAGATTCTCATGTAATTTCTAATCATGTTTGTCTTGTGAGAGCTTGGAATGAATGCTTCTTTTCCAAAAACAAAATAAATTACTACATAAGTCAAAAAATGAGGAGAAAATAACAGCAGAGACATAAACATCCCAAAAATGACAATAGAAGTGGCTGATAGTGCTTGGAACAATAAATATTATTAACAATTTTTTATATTCCTTACCTTCAAGAAAATGGAAAAATGTTAAGATGCTGGAAAAACTCAACAAAAATAAATTAAATCTTTCATTTTGGCCCTATTCAGTCAAAGATATTTGAAAGAAAGGTTGTAGCTTAAGTGTGTGTGTGTATATATATATATATAGTACCAATTTACATGCCTATTCAGAGATTGCATCTCTGATACTAATCAAAAACCTAGTACATATATTGGTTTTACCACAACCACGCTCTCCCGTAGACTTACACTTGCTGCCTCGATATACTAAATTTAAGTTACATGATGCCGCAGCATTAAATGATCCCACCGCTAAGAAATTGCAATGGAACCTCATAAAACGTCAAATGCACACAGCCAAACAGGAATTACAAGAAATCAACACTGAAATTGTACACATCAAAGAAATTTTACAGTCTTCTAAACTAAATTCTTTACAAAAAACCAATGTAGTGTACCAATTCACATGCCCATTCAGAGATTGCATCTCTGATACTAATCAAAAACCTAGTACATATATTGGTTTTACCACAACCACGCTCTCCCGTAGACTTACACTTGCTGCCTCGATATACTATATATATATATATATATATATATAAAGGTTTTTTCTTCCTTCGTTCCTTTCTCTTTTTATATAAGAAGAGGTCAATGTATGAAAAGCGAACAGAATATTTTTAATACAAGAATGTCTACATCAAAGATAACAGGATCTAGAGAAGGGTAATAAAAAACAAAAATAAAATTAGGTTAAAATTAGGTTGACACTTTGACGTTAAGGATGAAGGAAGAAAGCATGTACTCTCTAAAAATAGAAGTTCTATTCTGATCAGTTAAATGGAACACATACATAAATTTTATATCTTCCCGCATCTATAAATAACAAACATATTGTTTAGATGAAAATCATTTGCACAACTAGCATCTAACATTGCCTGATGACAAGATAAAAATCTCCAAACATAGAAATTTCTGTGTACACAAAGTATTTTTCATTTTAATTGTATAACAAATTTAATGATATAATTTTATATATATATTATATAACACATAAAAAATTCAATTTTTCTTAAATTAAATGACCATTTTGATGGGTAAATTTAATATGAGATTAAAACTTTATGGGGAAATAAATTTGTTCGTTCATGTGTGTGTGAAAAACAAAAGTAAGAGTAGGCAAAAGCAGAAAAAGACAGATCACTGCTACTGGATCATGTTAGACTGGCAACATGGATGACAGCATACTGTGTGTATGTATGTATATATATATATATATATATATTGTAGTAATAGTGTATTAGCTAACAATATTAGGATAAAATATAACAACAATATATACACACACACACACTCACACACATACACACAGACAGAGCAGTAACAGTGTATCAACTAACAGTGTTAGGATAAGAAGTAAAAAAAAATTTATATATATATATATAACTAGAGTAGATAGACTAATCTATCGCCTGGTTCACACTCCACCCACATCTATTGAACAGGTGAAGAGGCTCATCCCTTGTTCCTTGTTTAGGATGTTGTTTCCAGCCTTCTCTTTTCCAAACTTTTCACTCTTACATAGCCCCCGGTGCTTCAGTGGTGTTACCGCCTTGCTTGGGGTGATATGATTAAAATATATATATATATATATATATATATATATATATATATATATTTGTTACTTTTTATCCTGATGCTTTATATATATATATATATATATATAAATATATAATTTTTGTTACTTTTTATCCTAATACTGTTAGTTGATACACTATTACTACTAGTATTTTATCACTAGTATTTCCCCATCTCATTTTTATTGCTTTATATCACAATACTTTATTGACAATGCATCCATTTTTAGGTAAAACATTTATTATTTTAACTATCTTCATACCTCAGCAAGGTTTATTGTTTTAAAAATAATAAAAAAATGTTTGAAGATGAACAGAAATGTTTGACACTATGGAAATTCATTCATCCAGTGTTTTTTTTTTTTACCTTGAAACTTGATCATTTTTTTTTTTACCAATTTACCCCATACAAGGCAAAAATGGCACTAAGATGCAAAAGGCTACTTGAAGTGAAAGAGAAGAGACAGATTTTAGAAAGAACTAGAAACCTATTAATAAACAAGAAATAAGAAATAAACTTCTACACTTGTTTAAAAATTAAAGGGATCTTTAATTTATTCAATGAGTTCCATCTAAACTTTTATTTATTATTGAATTTCATTGGCTCTTTATACTACTGACTTTTGTTCATGGCTTTGTTGGTCCTGGGCATGATGGTAAACTGCATCTGGCAGTAAGACCTCTGATTGGGGAGGTTGTGAGGAGCATGGAACTCCCTTTAAATTGCTGTTGTTTCCAAGTCCATCCTGACCCTATTAGGGTCCCAGCTTTTGGCAAATAGTTAACCCCCAAACTGGGGTCAAAACCTCATGAAAGTATAAAAATACACTTTTATAGAAATATATACATAAAAATAGACTCTTATAGAAAAATATACATTTTTGAAGGAAAAATATTACCAACAATACATTTTTGAAGAAAAAAATTATTACCATCACACATTTTTGAAGGAAAAACTAATTCTCAGCAAAAAATTTTTGAATACAAAACTAGAAGACATTTTCAGTTTCCTGAAATAAAAAAAAAGAATAAAAACAAAAATTTTCATTAAAATCTGACTAAATCAACCTTAATTTAAAAAAATACCTTAAAACTCCACCTTTTTGGCATTAAATAACCCACGGAGGTTGATATGCCGTTAAACAAAACTCAAACTCATGACTTTGTTCTATCAATGCATATTTTTGTTTGACTACTGAACTTCATGAATTGAATTCAGCCTTTTTTCTATTATAACTTCCTTCACGGAAATGAGCCCTTTTCAACCATAGGACTTCATTCACTTTTTTGTCAGCCAAGATCTTTTTCATGTATAGCAACAATATATGAAATAAAAAAAATCCAGGTTTATTAATGTAGTGTAGATGTCATCTTGGAAAAAAAAAGAACTTGAATTACACACAGTGATTGCAAAAACCTTTAAAAATACGTATCTATCAACAAAGATGAAACTGTATTCTGTGTCTACTTTTAAGAAAGACACAGAAAAAAATTGTTCAATGAAAGAATAGCGTCTAGAATGGCTTCAATAAAATATCACGAGGAAAAGGTTTCAATTTCAGATACAGATGATACCACAATGTCTAAAGAGGGAAACCAATCATTTCAAATATTCAGACAATAACTCTCAGTTTTGTGGATTGAATGCCACCTTCTCATCATTTCTGAAGTTTGAACTCATTCATTCAATCTCCTATTTTCTTCTTTAAAATAGAATGATTTCCAGAAAGTAATAAAAAAAGAAAGTAATAAAGTAATAAAAAGTACTGAAGCCATTAAAAATGAGTAGAAAGATAGAGAAATAAATAAAGGCGGGTAATAACAATTTTTGTCGACAGCAATGAAGCCATGAAATGAAGTTGAATACTTTTTAGAGAGATTACTGCAACATTCTCAATAAATATATTGGGCCAAAATAAAATAATAAAAACAATTCTCAATGTTGAAATACAATCAGTGTTGTAATATTCATGATTGCAAGGGTGGCAGCCACAATCTTAACAATATAAGATATGAAGATAATACAATGCTGATAGCAGACATGGAAAGAAAAATACAGAACCTCTTGCAAACGGTAGCAAGAGAAAGCAAGAAGAAAGTACTAAACATAAACTACAAGAAAACTTAATGCATGGTCATCAGCAAAAACAGAAGCCCAAAATGGCAACTACAGGACAGGGACACTAAAATTAAGCAGATGCAGAAATTTAAATAGCTGGGATGTGTTCTGACAGAGGACAGAAAGTGTGACACTGAAATATAATGGCTCCTTGGCATGGTCAAGGACACATTTCAAAAGCTATTGAAAGACAGGAAGATTCTGTTGGAAACAAAAATTAGAGTACTGTACTGTTTTGTAATATTGGTCTTCCTATATGGCAATAAATACTGCGCAATTTCCTCAAAGATGAAGAAGACACATGAAGCAACAGAAACAAATGAATTCCTGGAGTGTTGTTATGTCAAAGATATCATACAGTACTTGCGTAGGTTCTTTCTTTCTTGCAGATCTTTCTTCAGTCAACCTTTTCTTTAACTGATTCCATTGACTTTTGTGTTTCTACTTTTTTCTTTCACCATATGTATCACTTTTCAAATTTATGACCTTATTATACCATCTTCACACGTTTCTTTTCCATTTTTATTTACTCTGAAAAACAGTTTTTTGGCAATTTTTTAAAAATGTTCTTTTTGTTATCTGTTTTAATTTTTCTTGCAGACATCAATTTTGCTGGTAACATGCCTGCCAGTGTATTGAGATTCTGCATTATCCAGTATGCTCTTAAGGATTTTTGTAGTACTTTTTTTTTGTTAATTGTCTTTTACCAAGCTCTCTTAAAAGCATCTAGAAACCAATCTACTTGTCCATTTGACTTTGAGTGATATAGTGAGGTAGTAATATATTTAATTAAGAACATTTTAAAATTTCTTTATATTTGTAAGCAGTGAACTGTGTACCATTATCCAAGACTATGACATGTGGGATGCCATATCTTGCAAACAGCTAATGTAAAAAAATTTACTGTAAGCATGAAAATTGTTTTATTGTGCTTACAAATTTCAGGTCACTCAAGTAAGGCTGTTCAGTACTCCCAGATAATGTGACACATATATTACACCTGTAAAAACTTTGTGCAGTCTTGACCATGGAGTAACTTTCTTTGGTCAAGGTTGTAATTGTATGGCACAACCTCTGCAGGCTTTACTAATTTTTCAATGTTTTGATTCATTTTAGTCACATATATATAGCTTCTCATGAGAGACTTCATCCTTGAAATTCTTGGATGTCCATTATGAGTTTCATTTAATATCTGCTTTTGTAATATGCTACATATTACTACACTCTATGCAACATTCGTACTCTATCCCTAGTGAGTAAGTGTTAAAGTCTGGATTTCATTATAAAAAACAGCAATCTTACTTTTTTGGGGTCATTTTTTATTTTCAAAATAAATGTCTTGTTCTGCTTATACTTTTAATTCTTCTAGGGTAACTGGTAGTTTGTGTATGACATTGTGTAATATATTTTTATTTTCTATTTCACTTTTTAATACTGCAATAACATTTTCCTGAAATAGTTCAATATTTTTTAGTATCAATTTTGATAATCCATCCAGATGTCCTAATTTTTGAAATGCTTGGTATTCCATTCTAAAATTTTGATTTAATTAGCATTGTAATCTATTTACTGTATGTGTAGGAATTACATTTTTTGTGAGACATGAAGCATGTGTGATAGCTTTCATGTTACTGTCATCATCTTTATGTAGAATTCACCCTCCTATAACATAATCACTAGCATCTGAAGCCTATTCAGGTTTTTCTTTCAGATCATAGTGCACTAATGATAAGCTTAGTATTTTCTTGATTTCTTCAAATGCATTTTAACACTTATCAGTCCAGTTCCACTTTATGCCTTTTTTAAGTAAATTGTTCAGTAGAGCTCTCAAATCCGGTCAGTCAGTTAAAGTGCCATACGTGATACACGCTTGGGCGATCATGTCTCGAAAGAGACACGACTGACTGGGCAGAAGGTTATCCCGCAGTAGGTTGCCATTGCTTTCTGCGGTAGACTGGTTGCCGACCAAGGCTATAGAACCCAATCTGTCCTGCTATTTAACCCATAACTGGAAGGAAGAGACGGATTAATACCTTTCCCAGGGGTATTTGCGCGTAAGTGAATACAAATCCGGTACATAGATTTAATAATAATTTGCTTGTCTAGAAATGCTTGCAGCCTAGTAACACTTGTTGGAGAAGGCATATTCTTAATTGCACTTGCCTTCAATGGATCTGGTTAATCATTTTTGACAATTTGTCTTAGGTACTTGATTTTAAGCAAAAACATTTTGCACTTTTCCTCACTAAGTTTCAACCCATGATCTTGTATTTTTTCAAGAATGCTTTTTACATAATATGCTGTTTCTTAGATGCACTTTTAATCAATACATCATCCAGATAAGCAACTATGAAATCCAAATCTACAAGCATAGTGTCTATAGCTTGTTGAAATATGGCTGGAGCCACATTTATTCCAAAAGAAAGTTGATTGAACTTATACAATCCCTTGTACATATTTATTGTTGTTAACTCTGAGCATTCTTCAACTTGTGTTTGCAAATAGACCTCAGAAAGATTCAGCTTTGAAAAAAAAAAATTCCACCATTTAATTTCACAAGAATTTTCATTTGGACTTGGTAATGGGTAGTTATGTAAATCTAAACATTTGTTTAACCCAATCAAAAAATCAGCACAAACACAAATTTTATAATTTTTTCTTTACATACACTGCTGATCCTGTCCATTTTGAATGGTTAATTTTTTTGATTTCACCCATTTTCTCAAGTCTGCTTAATTCTTTGTTGACTTGGTCCAATGTTGCAAATGATACATAATGTTTTGGTTTAAATACTGGCATCAACTCTTTTTTCATTTGAAATTTAGATTTAACTTTGGAACACTAACCCAACTCATCAAACAGAAAATCCAGAAAACATTTTTTCAATTCTTTAAATTTTCACATTTTTTTAAAAATTGATCACTTACTTGTTCACTTATATTTTTGTAAGAAATATTTATAGGTAAATTCCTTAACTCAAATAATTCTATCCAGCCAAGACTGATTAAGTTTGTTGTATTTTCTAACTCAAATACCTTAGCTTTTATGCATTTGTTATAAAATGAAACATTGCAAGTCATTTCACTAATACCAAATAATTTCTTATCTGACATGCCTTGCACAAGTTCTTTTTTTATATAGGTTTTTGGTTTGCATTACATGTGGCTTTGTTGATTGTCAGATAGCTACCTGTGTCTAGGTGCATTTTAACATCAGCATTATTAATTTTCACATGCACATATTTTCTTTGGTTTTCTGTTATTATTTTTTCTGTCTTAATGCTGTGTATGAAATTTCTTACATGAGAACTTTATCTTGCTTTAGTTTTACAGTGTGACTTTTAGTCTCCTACATTTTCACACTTGTAGTATTTTAACTTCTTAAAGGGACAGTCATCTCAAGGAATGTAACTTTTCACATCTGAAACATGGATTAATTTTTTTTTCACATTTTTCTTTGGCTTGTATATATGTGCATTCTTTTTTTTTGTTAATTTCCTGCATATCGCGTCTCAGATTTAGGATTCTCTGACATTTTTCTGATAATTCTTGAAGTGTAAATTTTTGATTCTGTTCCAGTTTCATTAGGGTTCCAGCATGTATTATTTTTTTTATCATTAAACCTTGAATAAAATTAATCCTGTAAACATATCCAAAGTCAGCTTGTTTAATTTGAATCTTTTACACTTGTTTTTAATGATTCCAGCATATGTGAAAATCTTTGTCTTTTTTTGTCAGTTTCACACACTTCCAACAAATATTGAATAATAAACTTTTCTTGCTAAAAAATTTCAAAGCAAATTTCTTCTTTTTTTTTTTTGGTAGGACAAAATTACATTATATTCCATGTTCTGCTGGTGCCAACTTTCTTAACAAAAGTTGTAATTATTTTCTTATCTTCCCAGTCATTACATTCTTTGGAAATTTTCTACTATCTTCTAAAAAAAGCAGAAATGTAATTCCATCATCGAAATTCTATGTGAATTCAGTTATGGCATCTGCTAACATGTTAGCAGTGAACAAAATTAGAAAATTTTTTATTTCTTTGGAAATGTTTAAAGTAACTTTGTTGTTGTTTCTCAAGTTCCAACAAATGCTGACTGATATGAGGAAGAATTCAGTTCAAAAATGCCTTGAGGATTTCATTGCCTTGTATGTAATATTTATTTTTAAAATGCCTAACCAGTGAGCTATCTCTGAAAAGTTATGTAACAAGAAAAAAAATCTTTTGGATATATTGGTTTGGGCCATGTTCAAACTAATCGTAATTGTTGCTAAATAACTAAATCGATAAATGAACAAGATAAAAATCAGTTTGAGAAATAAATCAATTAATTATTGATTTATTTTTACATTTATAGGTAAGTAATTTCTTTTACGTAATTTTCTTTTCACCTTTTTTTCCCAGTACAGTATCTGATTGATTAGGTACATAATGTGTGCATCAAAGAAAAAAAAAAAAAAATGGAAAATAAATGTAATAAAAACAAGTCAGAAAATGAATGAAAAACAAATGAATGAAATTAGTTCTTTTGTATTCTGAAGACTAAAATGGTAACAGAAATTCAGCAGTACAAGAATTGTATGAGTCTGCTATTCTTGTCTTTCTACTTTGTAATTTGTCGTCACTTCAAACTGATGAGAGGCCAATATTGATCAACTGATTTGTTTTTAGGAAATACACTATGAGTAATAAATGCAAACATTGCGACAACATATCTATAAAAAATGAACCACATTATGTATTTGTTGTAGACCAGTGATGGAACCGCGAAATGATAACTCGAAACACAGTGGTATGGTTAACACATATATTAAGTCAAAAATAGATACAAGAAAAAAGAGTAAATATGAGCTTGGCTTACTAGTGACTGACAGACAGACAGACTGTGCTGAGCTGAACTGAAGCCATGAGAGTGATTAACTCTCAGTTTATATACTGGTAGGAAGAGTCCATAGTTAAGTGGGTAATGCCCCACAACAGAATTTTTATTAATTTTAAAGGGTGTCCCAAATGTTATCTCTTGATATTTGAAAATGTCATAACAGGTTTTTAACAATCATTTCTTTTTTTTTTTTTTTGAACTCAGGTCAGTGGTTGTTAAACTAAATTCGAGCAAGCCCCTAGATGTTGCTGAGAAGTTCCAGAGGAGTGACTATAGTGAAGCAGTTGAATGGGGGTTAGTGTTCAAATGACACAGAGCAAAATTTTAGTGTACATGTATTTAATATTTTAATAACCTATCACTTACAGTGAAAGATAGTCCATTGATGACACCTTGTCATCGCACTCTGTTCTGGGCTTGTACATTGTCAATGCTTCTGTAAGTTGTCTTTTAGGAGTGTTAACTCTATGCAAATTTTTATCCTCCAGGTGAGGTGGTCCACCTTTAGGCTGGTTTTGAATTCAGTTTTTCCTTCCCTGAGACCAGTTGCCACTGAAAACCCAGATGCCCTGCTACTTAGTCAAAGCTGGAGGGAGAAGAGATGGATTCATACCTTGCCCAAGGATATTTGCATATAAGTGATTGCAGCAAATTTAATTGAAATTCAAACTCGGCTCTCTGCTTTCTCATTATAAGCTGATATCCAGTGCAATAGAATGCACGTCTCATATATACATGTCTCAAATTGCCTCTCTGTTTTGTTTTTCTGTTTTTTTTTCATACTTTTCCTCAAAAATTACTCAACCTTTGAAAAAGGCCAACAAATTAAATACTGAGTGCATCTTGAAGGAAATGTGGGTGAAGACATAGCCACTCCTTTTTCATTTGTCTGTGGCTGCCAGTGTACAGATTACAACCTTAAGAAATGTCTGATTTCTTATTTTCAGGAAATAAACTTTAGAGGTCACCTTTAACTTTAGAGTGGCACCTACCATATGATTCAAACTATGTCGAAAGAGATATGACTGACTTGGCTGAAGTTTTTCCCCACAGTAGGTTGCCATTTGTTTCTGCTGTAGACTGGTTGCCAACCAAAGCTATAGAACCCAATCTATATAACTAATGGATGGAGGGAGAAAAGATGGATTCATACCTTTCCCAAGGGTATTAGCATGCAATGAACTTGACTGAAATTCAAACTCATCTCTCCAAGTCTGCAATCTGAGCTGCTATCCTTTACTGAGCTGAGATGATCAACAGGATCAAAAACCTTAGTTACATTTAGCCAAGTCATTTTAACTTATTTTGATGCTACCTTGAGCAATGTTTGCTCTTTTTAATTTTTCCAAGTGGATTTTTGGATAACAATCCTCTTTTTTCAACCTGTAACTGTAAAACATTTAGAATGATTGGTACGATTACATCATGAATGATGCAATATTTGTTTATTTAATTAGTACCACTATGCAGTTGGATATTAGTAATGGTTATACAACAACAGCATCAGCTTTATTTAGACTTGGTGTACTTCACATAACTTAAAGATGTGTATTGTGGTGCAGTAGATATCAGCTTTGAATGAGAAATTGGAGAGCACAGTTCAAATTTTAGTTGATTTCGTTGCATTCACTTACATGCAAATACCCTTAGGAAAGCTATTAATCTGTCTCTATGGGTTAAATAGCAGGACTGATAGGGTTTTATAGCCTTGGTTGACAACCAGTCTACTGCAGAAAGTAATAGCTACCTACTTTTGGAAAATCTTCTACCCAAGGGTGCAACATGTATGACACTTACCTAATTGACTGAATAGTTGAAATGCCTTCATGGCTTATCAAACCTTTGTAGGTTATTTAAAGCCAAAAAATATTTTTACATTGTAAGAATTTTTTTTGTGAAATAATGATATAGTGATACAAATCTTACTAATTAACCAATAGCTGTGGGGTAGAAAAGGTGGATTCATACCTTTCCCAAGGGTATTTGCACATAAGTGAATATAACAAACACAACTGGAATTGGAACTCAGCTCTCCAATTAACAACTCCAAGCCATTATCCATTGCACCACCTGCAAATCCAAGCTTACAACAACTGGTATTCTTATCCATCTAGGTACTGATGAGGCTCAATGTTGATTAACATCTGTGGGTGTACAGACCATATCTAGGGATATTTCATTTAAGTCATATTTAATACTACTCATTTATTGCTTGCCTGTTTCCAATGAGTTTCAGTGTGCACTGCCCAGTCCAGGGATTGAACTCTCAATTATTAAGTCACCAAATTCTCAAACAGATACTTTAATCCATTAGGTTATAATTCGAGGACAAAAGTTTACAAAGTTTACAAGGATAAATAAGCTCTTGCTGAAAACTGAGAGTTGGGTACAATGGCTGAAACACCCTGATAATAACCCTTTGGTCACAGGATAATTTCATAAAATTCCAAAATCTAATAGCCACCAAATGTTTTTGATCTGACACATTCTGATTATTTTCTTTGGTGAGAACTTAAGAAATAGAAATATATATATATATATATATATATAGATAGATAGATATACATTATTAATTATTATGTTAGAACATGTGCAAGCTAAAAACTACTACAAAATTTTACATTTTGTTTTAACATTGAAATACAAAGTCTCATAAGGTAATTAACAATGATGGTAATAATAATAACCATTATTGCAGATTATTACTACCATTATTAACTACCTGATAAGACATTGTTCTTTCAATGTCGAAATAAAAAGTATAATGTTCTAACATAATAATTAATAATAAATATTCATTGCTCTAATTTTATGTAGAACACTGTTTAAATTAATGTTTTGAATGTTGCAATTACTTTCTTCATTTTTATTCATTTGGATATATATGCAAGTTTTGTTAAAAAAGCAGCCATGCTGCTATAGTTAAATTTTTTATATAATTTTTTTTCATGTGATCTTATAATTTTTGTTCTTTTCAGAACATAGATTATATAAAATTGTCTGAATGTGTTATTTATCCAAGCACTTTTTGCTGTATTTTAGCCATTATCAAGGATGAATTTTATTTTACTTTTAACTAAATATATATGGTCCTGGGTATGACCATAAACTGCATTCGGCAGCAAGGCCTGTGATTGGGAGGTTGTGAGGAGTGTGGAACCACCTTTTAATTGATGTTGTTCCCAGGTCCGACCTGACCCAGGGTGGTAGCACCTGTTAGGGTTCCAGCTCTGAGTAAATAGTTAACCCCCCAAAATGGGGTCAAAATGCTTTGAAAGTATTTACCAACAAAACATTTTTCAATGAAAAATGTTACCAACAAAACTTTTTTGAATGAAAAATGGTACCAACAAAACTTTTTTGAATGAAAAATGGTACCAACAACTGTGATTTAAAATAAAAATACGTTTCTGGCCTTAAATGACCATTTAGATGTTGATAGGCCGTTAAACAGGAGCAAACAAACAAACAAACTAAATATATAGATTCCTTTTTATATGCAGAGTCATAGTGGAGTGGATGGAGAAAGGAGCATGAGAGAGAGGATGCAGGTTAGTGAGATAGGAGATGACTATTGACTTTACATTTAAATTCTTGGAGATTGTAGCTGTTGGGAAAGCAAGTAAATAGAAGGGAATTCCACAGGCAGGAAGTGCAAGAAAAGAAGCTACTGGAGAAGAATCTGCATTTACTATTTATTGGTTTCACAGTAAAAGGGTGGGACCTAGTTACTAATCTTGTGGCTCAAGTAAATTTATACATGGGGGCACCAGTGAGCTAAATTCATCAGAGTAGAAGTATTTGTAGAAGAGACACATAAGAGTTTACATATGAGGTGAGTGATGAGAAAGTGAAACAAGTTACAAGGGTTGTCAAAGAATGAGTTAGAGAAGGATGAGAACACTGGTGTGAAGAGAGCTGCATGAGAGTAGAGTGGAAAGGAAGAAAAACATGATACAAGGGTTCTCAAAGAAAGGATGCTAGTCAAGGAGATAAGAGATGGCAATCAACTTCGTATTTCAATGTTTGAAGATTGTAGCTATCAAGGAAGCAAGTACAGGAAAGAGAACTCCACAGGCAAGAAGTGCGAGCAAAGAAGTTGCGAGAATAGAAGTTTCAGTTACATTTGGTTGGCTCACTGTGAATTCTAGACAATTTTTCTTGACAGAATCTGCAAAGTTATTAGTCCTAACTTAGCATCTCAGTTTCAATCACTTTCCCACCACCAGAATGCTTTTTCTATAAATATTTTCATAGTAGTTGTTCAGATGTGCTTTCCACTTTTGTACCTAGACAATACTAATTTAAGAATGGTACTAGATTGGCAGCATTGTTTTACAGCAGAAATGACTGATGTAACTGTAGGTTCTATGCTAACAGTTTCTTCTCTTGCATGTCTCACTTGCTGAACTCTCTTTTTGGCTTTTTGCTTTCCAATCAACTTGAAAAATTTGAATGCAATGTCAATTTTTTCTTATGTCTTTTAAATTATTTTCCTTTTTTGGTTCTTTCTCTACAATAGTTTTTCTTTCCCTTTTCAGTAACTTTTTGCATCTTAGGGACTTTATTGTCTTCCTTGGGGTGAAATGTTAAAATAAAATTGTAGAAATGCTACATATAAATGTGTAAGGGGTAATGAGTTTAGTCTGGTTGGTCATTACTAAAATGAAGGGAATTCCATCATTGTTGTTGTGCTCTATACAAACTGTTAATTAACCAAACAAAGGTTGGCAGGTAAAAATCACCTAACTATAAGAGTTTTATACATTGATAAAATCAAGTCAATATGACTTCTCCTTCTTTATACAACCTGTTTTGAGATCACAACAAATTATGCAGCCCTTATTTTGATTAACTATGTTACTTAAAAATAATTACTTCACTACTTATATAATAATTAAAAATGTCTTAATTGACAATAATATAAGTGACAGATGGCTATATTACTGAACTGCTGATCATTTACAGCTAATTGTTTAAACAATGCATTAACTAATGTTTAAGTTATGTGTCAGTCATTTTTAAGCATAATGATGCATTAAAAACAAGTAACTAAGTAATTGTTTAAAGTTCTCTGAATATTGGTGCCATTTTTAAAAGCTTTTTTGTGTTTTTTCTGTTAAATTTTCCTAGACACACAAGCCAGAACTAGCAGGTTAAGCCTGGAAATTTTTAAACTTTTAAAAAATACCCTATTATTGTAGCCTTGTGCCAGACTTAGCTAAGCCTTTTAAGCATTTATATCTTCTTCTTCTATATGCCCTGTCCCTTCAGGACGTAGGTGATCATAGCTTTTCACGTCTCCCTATCAATGGTGGCTCTTAGCACGCCTTCTCCTGTTACACCACGCAACCCTCGTTCCATTATCCACTTGATTAGGTCCTTCAAATATGTTATCCGCTGCTTTCCCCTGTCTCTTTTCCCTCTATCTGGCCTATTAGTATAAAGTTTTCCAAGCCCTCTTTTCTCATTGTGTGTCCCAGGAACTTCAGCTGTCTTTTCCTGATACTAAGTATTAATCTCCTTTTCATTTCCATCATTTCTAAGACCTCATCATTGCTCACATGCTCGACCCATGATATTTGCAGCATCCTTCTGTAGAACCACATTTCAGCTGCTTCAAGTTTTTTCTTCATCTTCGAAGATATTGTCCAAAATTCACTGCCATATTGAAGAACCAACATCACATAGCAATCCAGTACTCTCTTCCTTGTTTCTAGCAAAACTGTCCTGTTTCTTAATACTTTACTCAATTTCTAGAATGCTTCCTTTGCCATGCCAATTCACCTTTGGATCTCTGAGTTGCACTTTCCATCTTCTATTATAACACTTCCCAGGTATTAAAATTTTTGTACCTGCTTGATTTTAGTATCCCCGACCTGTATTTGGCATATTGGGCTGCTCTTTTTGCTGATGACCATGCATTCAGTTTTCTTGCAGTTTATTTGTAGTTCTTTGTTTCCTTTTTTATATATCCATACTTTAAACTAAGAAAAACAAAATGTCAGTTATATATATATATATATTAGTAAATATAGTTTATTTTTTTTAATGTTTCATGCAGTCAGATCAGAAGTGTTTCATTTGGCTGTTCATATCAGGATAGCTACCAATATGTTTGGTACTTCCTGTCCTTGAAATATTAAAAGAAAAAAAAATGCAATGTGTTATGCAGCCCTTATTTTGATTACCTGCATTACTTAGAGTGATTTAAAAAACAATCTGAGTAAATAATGTACTGACTATTGTTTGTGTCAAGTGGGAATAATTTTAAGTAAAATGACACCCTAAAATAAGTAAGCAAGTAATCGTTTTAAGTCAATTGCTCTCTACTGTACTCCTGATTACTCGTCTAATTTTTTCTCGTTAGCCTTCCAATTCTGGTTTAAACTTATGGCTTTCCTTTTTCCTTACATTCCAACTATTATCATATGTTCTTGATTTGAGATGAAAACTTGGAAATTTTCCAAAATATTTCAGTGAAATTATTGCATTTCAAAAATTGTAGTTATGATTATAATTTAGATACAAGGAATAAAAAAAAGTTGTCAGTTTAATCTGATGCCAGGGGGATATGGGCTGATAAAACAACAAATTACACAACACTTATTTTGATGAACTGTGTTACTTAGAATGATTACTTTACTACTTAGATAAATGTAAAAACAATTTCAAGTTAGTAATGATATAAGTGACAGATGGCTATAAAAAAGCACTGTTAATAAAAAATCCATAAAGGATCTGGACATTCTTTTCATATCTCACTAAAATCAAGTGAGATTAATTGATGTGGAAAGCTTGAGTTCAATAAAAGCAAAGAAGTACTACCACTGGTGCACAGGGGTTACAGTGAGAAGAAAGGAAAAAGGGGAAAGAGGTACAGGGAATATTGAATAAGGGATCAGAGAAAGATGGGAATCAAGGAGATAGAAGGTAGCAATTGACATTGCACTTAAACCTTTGGAGGTTGTAGCTATCAGGGAAGCCAGTATACAGAAGGTAGTTCCACAGGAGGCAATTGCAAGAACAGAAGCTGATAGGGTAGAAATGGTGGTGACATTTGCCTACTTTGATGGTAAAATGGTGGGACTTAGTTGCCAATCTAGTAACACACACAAATTCTTGTAGGTGGAGCACCAGGGAATGAAGCTCATCAGAGCAGAAGCCATGAAAATATTTGTAGAAAAGACAGAGGCAAGTCACATCTCATTAGTGTGAAAGTGAGTGAAGTCGAGTTGCCAAATCAGGTTTGATTACATTGCAGATCTTCCTTTAGATTTTGCTGAGAACCCTGAAATCAATAGCAGGAGTATATATATATATATATATATATATATATATATATATATATATATATATATATGATTGTTTAATACTCAGTTTTTGATCCTAATAGAGTTAGACCAGTACATGTTTGTATTAAAAAGTGTTCTATACAATTATATTATAGAACTTTTTAATATTTTTATTCAAAACCTTTGATCATTGGAGATTGTAGCTGTTAGGGAAGCCTTCAAAACTCATTTATAAGTAAAAATATATATATATTTACGCTCTCACACCCTGATTGAGCACTATGGAAGAGTGGGAAGCTTTAAAAAAAAACAGTAGTTACTCCAGCATATACGCATTGCTCATTCAATAATGAATTAAAGCACTCTAGCTATTGAACGTGTATGATGATATACGTGCTAAAAAGTCTGCCTTCTTCTCCCAGACGCTCATGGCCCAGAGGTGAAGCAATCGGAGTCTAACTGTACTGATGAGCTGTGATACAGCAAAACAGATCTGTCTGCAGATGACTATAGCATATATATATATATATATATATATATATATATATATATATATATATACAGGTTGTACATAAAGTTTGTGTGCACTTTAAAATATTTATAACTTTATTTATATTTGTGATAGAAATAATCTGTAAAAAACATTATAAATCAAAAAGATGGAGCTCCTTGTCACTTTGCTCTGTGTGTTAAACGATTTCTAAATCAGGAATTCCTTAAAAGATAGAACAGAAGAGGTGGACCATTTTATTGGCCACCATGTTCACCATTTTGCCTCCAGTAGATTTTTTTTTATGATGACATGTGAAAACAATTGTGTATGTAACCAAACCTAGTTCATTGGAAGATTTGAAATTTAAAATAACTAAAGTGATTTCAGACATTACTGTAAATCAGTTGGTAAATGTTTTCTGTGAACTGCAAAATTGTATTACCCTTTGCATGGAGGACATGTGAAAACTTAAATAAAATTTCAATAAAACCTTTAAAAAGTATAGATTTACTTTTTTCTAATCCTTTTTACAAATTATTTTTATTGCAAATACAAATAAAGTTATACATTTTTAAGTGCACACAAACTTTATGGACACCCTGGATATATATGGATGTAAGATGATGAATCATTTTAGCATTGATAATAGCCTTAAACATTTTGGAAAAAGTGGTAAAAGTCAGATAGAGTGATAGTAAGAGGGGTCGGGGGGGAGGACCCTTCAGAGTTTTTAAAAAACCCTTCAGAGTTTTTAAAAAACGGGAACTACAAAGGAGAACATCCAACAAGCAGGGAAGCAAGCTGCCTGAAAATTATGACCCTTTTAAAATTCAACTAATTTTCTTGAATTGTTGAAATACTTTCAATTGTTGCTACAATATTGCTTCATTTCATTCTATTTAAAAAAAATGTGTAGGCAGTACTCATGTAGGTCATTCATAAAAAAAATAGAGATGTAAAACAAACATTTGAAATGCAATTAAACTTGTATTGATAAAAATGAAAGCAATTACGCAGTATAGTTTCAAGCAATATCGTTACTTAGAATTATTATTTTATTACTTCAGTCAGTTAAGTGCCATACATGATACCTGATTGGATGATCATGGCTTAAAATAAACATGACTGACTGGGCAGAAGATTATCCCTCAGTAGGTTGCCATTACTTCCTAGTTATACTGGTTGCCATTACTTCCTACAGAACTCAATCTGTCCTGTTATTTAACCCATAACTGAAGAGAAGAGATGGATTAATACCTTTCCGAAGGGTATTTGCATTGAAGTGAATGCGATGAATTCAACTGAAATTCAAACTTGGCTCCCAGATTTCTTGTTTTGAGCAATAACCACAACACACATCCTAAAAACTGTCTTGGTATGTAACATTTTTTTAATACTTATTTAATCCCAAGCAAGACAGTATTGCCACTGGTGTACAGGGGGTTACATTGGAGGAAAGTGATGAGAAAGAGGAACAAGTTATAGAGGGTGTCAGAGAATGGGTAAGAAAAGGATGAGAATACTCTTGTGATGAGAGTAGAGTGGATGGGAAAAAGAACATGAGGGAAAGGATGTGAATGAAGAAGATAGGAGATTGCAGTTGATCTTACATTTAAATTCTTGGAGGTTGTAGCTGTCATGGAAGCAAGTATACAGAAGGGAATTCCACAGGTGGGAAGTGTGAGAAAAGAAGCTGATAAAGTATAAGTTGCAGTTACATTTGACTGATTTCACTGTAAAAGGATGGGACCTAGTTGCTAGTCTAGTAGCTTGAGTAAATTCATTCAGACGGAGCCCCAGGGAGCTAAGCTTGTTGGAGCAGAAGCTGTGAAACACAATACTGTTGATCATTTACAGCAAATTTTTAAAAATAAGGCACTGGCTATTATTTGTGTCACATGGCAACAATTTTATGTAAAATGATGCACTAAAATAAGTAACCAAGTAATCGTTTTAAGTTCTCTGACAATCAGTGCAATTTGTAACACTGTAGATTGATTTAAGAAAGGAGAGTGAAACTCACCAATGATGTATACGTGAATCCAATGACTTCGAGTGATCCATCATCATGCCTGGGTGTCTCAAATCCAATCACATTTGGGTGACCCCAAGGAGTAGTACCACCAGCATATCTGGAAATTATCACAAAGATGTATATAAAATCAATTAACACATCTGAAAGACAGAATATATTTTCAAAGACGATAATTAAAAATAATGGGAGATATTCGTGGTGAAATCTCGTATTTCAAATATATATTTACTTGTCCGTTTGATGATTAGATAAACAGTTGAAATACAAAGTAAACCATGTAAGACTCCATTTCTAAATTATATTATGGTGTATTAAACATATTCTTCATTTTCTAAACCCCTTTACTCCAAAACGTATTTCATGTATGCAACAAAAGACTAGGACTCCGTCATAATATCATATTTTAATTCTGCTTGTTCTTCCATTATTTAGCAAGTGTGTTATGTCCTGCCATTGCCTCAAATAAATAATGGACAATTCTGTTTTGATTGCAAGAAAAAACAGAAGAAAAAGATGTATCAAATATGCTGTTTGGTTTTAAAGAGTAAAAGAAAGAAAAATAAAAAAGGTGATAATGCTCTCATGTCTGGCTCAATGAAACAGAAAACCTTGATTTTCTTTTTAGGTTTTTTAGGATGTGTATTAAGGTGCAGTGGATATTGGCTTAAAATGCAAAAATCGAAGAGCTGAGTTCAAATTTAAGTTGAATTAATTGCATTCACTCACACAGTAATACCCTTGAAAAAGTACTGTGGAGTTATTCTTGAAATAACCAATAAGAAGACTTGCGAACAGTGAAATAAAATAATGTATTAACAAAAATACAAATAGTTATTAAAACTGAGTCGTATCTCCATTCAGCTACAGGACAAATCAGATTACGACCTTTATTCTCTCAGTCTCTGGCTCTGACTGCCCTGAAGACAGAACCTGGTAACTGGACGTGACGTCAGGAATAGTCCATTAGTCAACAGACTGACAGGGGTGCCACCCTAACAGAAAGGTATTAAGCTGTTTCTTTTTTCTTCAACTAGGGGTTAAATAATAGGACAGATTGGGTTCTATAGCTTTGGTTAGTTTACCACAGAAAGTATTGTTAACCTACTGCAGGAAAATCTTTTGTCCAGTCAGTCATGTCTCTTTTGAGACATGATCACTCAAGCATGTATCACATATGACACTTAACTGAATAATCAAATCTATTAAATTGAACTATCAATGCCCATTTTTATTGTCTCATGCACTATATTTTATCTTAGATTATGTTTTATGGTTTGAAAAATTCTTTTTCTTTTTGTGTGCTAATTCTTTTGTTGTAGATTTTTTCATAAAAAGAAGAATGAAAAAGAATGAAAATAAAATAAAAGAATTGTTGGTTGTTGCAATTTTTAAAAAAATCATTTTATTCCAAATAAAACAAAAATGCCTCTAAGACACAGTGGATTACAGGGAGCGAAAAAGAACAAGAACGATAAGAAAAATGAGAAAAAGGACAATAAAAGAACAGGTTTCAGGGACACAAAAAATAAGCAATTAGAATTGCATTTAGATTTTGGAAGATTGTAGATGGTAGAGAAGAAAAAATTAGAAGATTTCCATAGGTTCAAAATGTGAGAAAATTAACTATTAAAATGGAACTTATGACTGCATCTAGCGAGTTCATGGTGTAAGACCTAGTTGCCAATCTTGTCAGTCAGTATCATACATGATACACACTTTGACGATCATGCCTTGAAAGAGACATGACTGACTGGGCAGAAGATTTTCCAGCAGTAGATTGCCATTACTTTCTGCAGTAAACTGGTTGCTAACCAAGGATATAGAACCCAATCTGTCCTGTTATTTGACCCATAGCTGATGGGAAAAGGTTATTCGCACATATGTGAATGCAATGAATTTGATTGAAGTTCTAACTTGGCTCATCGATTTCTCATTTTGAACCAATATCTACTGCACCAGAACACACATCTGCACCCCATGCTTAAATTCATGCAGTTGAGGCACTAAAGAAAGAAGCCTACCAGAACAGTTGCAATGAAAATATTTGCAGAAAAGATTGAGGGAAGCTGCATCATCTCACTGAGAAAGTGAATGCCAAGTCAAAATGCCAAGTTAGGATTGATTATATATGGTCAGGCGCCCTTGCCGTTCATCTCAGTGTTCTTGACAGGCTCCAAAGGAGAATCAGTAATGTGATAGGTACTGACTTGGTGGCTCGACTACAGCCACTTCCCCACCGATGAAATGTGGCCTCCCTTTGTCTGTTCTATAAATACTTCCATGGCTTCTGCTCGAACGAACTTAAGTCACTGGTGCCTCCTCAATAGGTGTTTACTCATGCAACCAGACTGGCAACTGGGTCCCACCCATTCACATTCACAGTTAGGTTAGCCAAATGCAGACGACAATTCTATTCCTGCAGCTTCCTCTCTTGTACTTTCTGCCTGTGGAATTTGCTACAACCTCCAGGAATTTAAATGCAAGGTCAATACTCATCTATTAACCACTTGACACTAGTTCTTTCCCCACCCCGTATATCCTTTCCTTTCTCTCCACCTTTGAAACTGTCATCACACCTGCATTCTCATCTTTCTATTGCTCCTTTCTATTGCTTCTATTGCTTCCTTTCTAACTGGTTCGTCTTCCTCTTCACTCTCTTCTAATTAATCTTTTTACACTTATGTAGCCCCCTGCTTGGGGTGATATGATTAAAAAAAAAAAATTACTCAGCATATTCTTCTTTGAATCCTGTCAATAATCTCAAGATATATGGTAGAGGCACCAGACAATGGCAGAAGTATTTAATGTGCAGAATTAGGGTAGATTGATAAGATGAATTCTGCTGAAAAAAATTTTCTGGCACAACAGAGTGAACCAAATTTGCTTGCAGTAGACATAACAATTGATTCAATATAATCACTTTGTGTCAGTGGAAAATGTGCTTTCAAGAAAGTGCCAAGTGTTGCTCTTCTGTTTAGCATCAACCATGTTGATGGGAGGCAAAAAATGTTGCCTCTTGTGATTAAATGAAAGCAGTTTTGTTTTGGAGTCATTAAAATTTACAAGCCATTCCTTGCCCCAGTTAACTACTGACTGAAGGTGCTTTTTTTAGAGCAGTTGCCAGTTTTATTGTCACACTAGCAGTATAGCCCAGTGTTGCTTGGGTGTAATGAAAGCTTTTATATATATATTATCAATTTTCTGCACTATTGTAAGAACTGCAACCTTGAAACTTCTGAATATCGTTTCTTATGTCTTTGTCTACGAGTGTATCAAATTTGATTAAAATCGGATCACTTTTTCTATAACCAGATTTTTTTGATTATCGATTTTCGATATTTATCGGGGGTACCTCGACACAAAACCTAGCTAAGAACACTCACAGATGCTTATAATACAACTGTGTAAATTTTCAAGAAGTTTTATTGTCACACTAGCAGTATAGCCCAGCGTTGCTTGGGTGTAATGAAAGCTTTTATATATATATTATCAATTTTCTGCACTATTGTAAGAACTGCAACCTTGAAACTTCTGAATATCGTTTCTTATGTCTTTGTCTACGAGTGTATCAAATTTGATTAAAATCGGATCACTTTTTCTATAACCAGATTTTTTTGATTATCGATTTTCGATATTTATCGGGGGTACCTCGACACAAAACCTAGCTAAGAACACTCACAGACGCTTATAGTACAACTGTGTAAATTTTCAAGAAAATCGGTTCAGCCGTTTCAGAGTCTATAGTTAACGGACACACACAGACAAAGTTCCATTTATAAATAAGTTTAGATTTATCAGACTTGCTACAAAGACAGGAGTAAATAGCTGTCATCAGGATAAATTTGAGGACTAATGACACTGGGAAAGTCACTGATGAAGAGAAGAAATGACATAAATTCAAGGTTAAATTCCTGGTGGCCTCTCCATTAATATGAAATGAACCAGAAGCATACACATTCATGATGACCTTCATTATATGATTTGTTAGAAACAACTGAATTAAGCCAAACATTAATCCAGAAAAACCTTTTCCTTTGAGATTGTGACGAAAGCCTGCATGCCAGACCCTGTCAAATGCTTTCGTTTGGATCTATCTTGGAACCAAAACAGGGAAATTTCAAATGATAAGATGTAATTTTATTTTTACTCCATTCTGTCAACATTTAGTTTTGTTGACTAAAATAAGGTTAAAGGTCCGTCTTAAAAAAATTATAAAATGCAAATTAAATCTCAATAATTATAATTAATAAGTATTTTTCTATACTTCTGAGATGAGGTAGTATTTACATTATTTATATTGTTTGCACTGTTGTCCTCATCTTTATTGACATGTTTATGATTTTTTAGCTGTTGTACACTCTGGCCTTATTCAAGTGCTAGGAATTTTGAACTGAACCTTTTATTTCGAATCAATGGGGCAAATTGAGTTAAAGGGAGATAACTATATGGTATCAGGAAGCAGCATCACAGTTTGAGTTTGTTTAACGGCAATTTAATGCTGCGGGTCATTTAATGCCAAAAAAGTGGTGTTTTAAGGTATTTTTTAATGTTTGGTTATAGTGAGAAGGTTGATTTAGTCGGACCTTGATGAAAAATTTTTAATCATTTTTTTTATTTCAGAAAACTGAAGATGTCTTCAAGCTTTGTATTCAAAAATGTATTGCTGGTAATAATTTTTTTCTTTCAAAAATGTATTATGGCAATAATTATTTTTTTCTTCAAAAATGTGTTATGGTAATAATTTTTTACCTTTAAAAATGTATATTTTTCTATAAAAGTATATATATATATATATATATATATATATATTTCTGTAAATTCTATTTTTTTACTTTCATAGTGTTTTGACCCCAGTTTGTGGGTTGACTATTTGCCCATAGCTGGAACCCTAACAGGTGCTACCACTCCAGGCCAGGGTGGACTTGGAAACAACAGCAATTAAGAGGTGGTTCCATGCTACTCACAACCTCCCAATGAGAGGCCTTGCTGCTGGATGCAGTTTGCCATCATACCCAGGAATCTTTACACATGGAATGAAAACAATATATCCTAGTGATTGAAATAAAGGGTTTGGTTCAAAATTACAAAGTCAGAGCATACAAAAAGGCCAAAACGTTATAAACAGGGCAATAAAAATGAGGACAACAGTCCAAACAATGTAAGTAATGTAATTAAAAAGCAGTAAATTTTTTGGTTTCAGGTTTTCTTTGATGTAACAAGATCCTGGTATAAAATAATGACAAACAAAGAAATAAAGAGACAAGATAAAGGATGTGATATTGGTCTTGTGTGTTTCATGTCTGCTTCAGTGAAACAATGTCAGTTTTAAATCTTTACATTTGTACTCCTTACTTCTTACAGTAACGATCTGAATTCATACTTAGGAATGTTATTAAGCTCAAATATTTAATGGTTCAACAGGGGAATTTGATTTTAGCACATTTGTTATGTCAAGATTTTCTCACATTTGTTCAGTCAAGATTCTATCATACATTTTCTGTCAAGATTTTTCCACATTTATTTTGTCAAGATTTTTCCACATTTATTTTGTCAAGATTTTTCCACATTTATTTTGTCAAGATTGTATCACACTTATTCTATCAAGAATAATCATACTTGTGTCGTCAAGATCTAAACATACGTGTTCCTGTCAAGATTTTATCATACTCAGTTCTGTCAGAATTTTATCACACTTGTTCTCTCAAGATTTTATCACACTTGTTCTCTCAAGATTTTATCATACTTGTTCTGTCAAGATTTAATCACACTTGTTCTCTCAAGATTTTATCACACTTGTTCTCTCAAGATTTTATCACACTTGTTCTCTCAAGATTTTATCATACTTGTTCTGTCAAGATTTAATCACACTTGTTCTGTCAAGACTTTAACACACTTGTTCTGTCAAGATTTTAACACACTTGTTCTCTCAAGATTTTAACACACTTGTTCTGTCAAGATTTTAACACACTTGTTCTGTCAAGATTTTATCACACTTGTTCTCTCAAGATTTTATCACACTTGTTCTCTCAAGATTTTATCACACTTGTTCTCTCAAGATTTTATCACACTTGTTCTCTCAAGATTTTATCACACTTGTTCTCTCAAGATTTTATCACACTTGTTCTCTCAAGATTTTATCACACTTGTTCTGTCAAGATTTAATCACACTTGTTCTGTCAAGACTTTAACACACTTGTTCTGTCAAAATTTTAACACACTTGTTCTCTCAAGATTTTATCACACTTGTTCTCTCAAGATTTTATCACACTTGTTCTCTCAAGATTTTATCACACTTGTTCTCTCAAGATTTTATCACACTTGTTCTCTCAAGATTTTATCACACTTGTTCTCTCAAGATTTTATCACACTTGTTCTCTCAAGATTTTATCACACTTGTTCTCTCAAGATTTTATCACACTTGTTCTCTCAAGATTTTATCACACTTGTTCTCTCAAGATTTTATCACACTTGTTCTCTCAAGATTTTATCACACTTGTTCTCTCAAGATTTTATCACACTTGTTCTCTCAAGATTTTATCACACTTGTTCTCTCAAGATTTTATCACACTTGTTCTCTCAAGATTTTATCACACTTGTTCTCTCAAGATTTTATCATACTTGTTCTGTCAAGATTTAATCACACTTGTTCTGTCAAGACTTTAACACACTTGTTCTGTCAAGATTTTAACACACTTGTTCTGTCAAGATTTTAACACACTTGTTCTGTCAAGATTTTATCACACTTGTTCTCTCAAGATTTTATCACACTTGTTCTCTCAAGATTTTATCACACTTGTTCTCTCAAGATTTTATCACACTTGTTCTCTCAAGATTTTATCACACTTGTTCTCTCAAGATTTTATCATACTTGTTCTCTCAAGATTTTATCACACTTGTTCTCTCAAGATTTTATCACACTTGTTCTCTCAAGATTTTATCACACTTGTTCTCTCAAGATTTTATCACACTTGTTCTCTCAAGATTTTATCACACTTGTTCTCTCAAGATTTTATCACACTTGTTCTCTCAAGATTTTATCACACTTGTTCTCTCAAGATTTTATCACACTTGTTCTCTCAAGATTTTATCATACTTGTTCTGTCAAGATTTAATCACACTTGTTCTGTCAAGACTTTAACACACTTGTTCTGTCAAGATTTTAACACACTTGTTCTGTCAAGATTTTAACACACTTGTTCTCTCAAGATTTTATCACACTTGTTCTCTCAAGATTTTATCACACTTGTTCTCTCAAGATTTTATCACACTTGTTCTCTCAAGATTTTATCACACTTGTTCTCTCAAGATTTTATCACACTTGTTCTCTCAAGATTTTATCACACTTGTTCTGTCAAGATTTTATCACACTTGTTCTGTCAAGATTTAATCACACTTGTTCTGTCAAAATTTTAACACACTTGTTCTCTCAAGATTTTATCACACTTGTTCTCTCAAGATTTTATCACACTTGTTCTCTCAAGATTTTATCACACTTGTTCTCTCAAGATTTTATCACACTTGTTCTCTCAAGATTTTATCATACTTGTTCTCTCAAGATTTTATCACACTTGTTCTCTCAAGATTTTATCACACTTGTTCTCTCAAGATTTTATCACACTTGTTCTCTCAAGATTTAATCACACTTGTTCTGTCAAGACTTTAACACACTTGTTCTGTCAAGATTTTAACACACTTGTTCTGTCAAGATTTTATCACACTTGTTCTCTCAAGATTTTATCACACTTGTTCTCTCAAGATTTTATCACACTTGTTCTCTCAAGATTTTATCACACTTGTTCTCTCAAGATTTTATCACACTTCTTCTCTCAAGATTTTATCACACTTGTTCTCTCAAGATTTTATCACACTTGTTCTCTCAAGATTTTATCACACTTGTTCTCTCAAGATTTAATCACACTTGTTCTGTCAAGACTTTAACACACTTGTTCTGTCAAGATTTTAACACACTTGTTCTCTCAAGATTTTATCACACTTGTTCTCTCAAGATTTTAACACACTTGTTCTCTCAAGATTTTATCACACTTGTTTTCTCAAGATTTTATCACACTTGTTCTCTCAAGATTTTATCACACTTGTTCTGTCAAGATTTTATCACACTTGTTCTCTCAAGATTTTATCACACTTGTTCTGTCAAGACTTTAACACACTTGTTCTGTCAAGATTTTAACACACTTGTTCTGTTAAGATTTTAACACACTTGTTCTCTCAAGATTTTATCACACTTGTTCTCTCAAGATTTTATCACACTTGTTCTCTCAAGATTTTATCACACTTGTTCTCTCAAGATTTTATCACACTTGTTCTCTCAAGATTTTATCACACTTGTTCTCTCAAGATTTTATCACACTTGTTCTGTCAAGATTTTATCACACTTGTTCTGTCAAGATTTAATCACACTTGTTCTCTCAAGATTTTATCACACTTGTTCTCTCAAGATTTTATCACACTTGTTCTCTCAAGATTTTATCACACTTGTTCTCTCAAGATTTTATCACACTTGTTCTCTCAAGATTTTATCACACTTGTTTCTCAAGATTTAATCACACTTGTTCTGTCAAGACTTTATCACACTTGTTCTCTCAAGATTTTAACACACTTGTTCTCTCAAGATTTTATCACACTTGTTCTCTCAAGATTTTATCACACTTGTTCTCTCAAGATTTTATCACACTTGTTCTCTCAAGATTTTATTTTCACACTTGTTCTCTCAAGATTTTATCACACTTGTTCTCTCAAGATTTTATCACACTTGTTCTCTCAAGATTTTATCACACTTGTTCTCTCAAGATTTTATCACACTTGTTCTCTCAAGATTTTATCACACTTGTTCTCTCAAGATTTTATCACACTTGTTCTCTCAAGATTTTTATCACACTTGTTCTCTCAAGATTTCATCACACTTGTTCTGTCAAGATTTAATCACACTTGTTCTGTCAAGACTTTAACACACTTGTTCTGTCAAGATTTTAACACACTTGTTCTGTCAAGATTTTAACACACTTGTTCTGTCAAGATTATAAAATACTTGTTTTGTTTCATAGAAATAAAAAAGAAGAAAACTAGACTACCAGTCAGACAATATTGTTTTTTTAAACACTGTTGAGAGAAAAAAGTTATGATATTAAACATATAAACAATGATGGTAAAGAGAAAAAAATTATAACAAAATTCATGCATAATCCTTCTGTTTGAACAAAATCATGACTTTTGCTAAGTCAGTTCCTATTAAAATATGGAATTATCTTTCAGTTTAACTAAAGAAGTATTTTCATGTTTTACAAACCTTTAATCAAGAGCTTATTTCCTGTACACATATGAAGTTTATGACTATTATATTACTATTATATATTAGAATGAATTAAATGTTTTTTTCTATTATTTTTACAGACCTATTCTCAGAAGCTTATTTCCTGTACACATATGAAGTTTATGACGATTATATTACTATTATATATTAGAATGAATTAAATGTTTTTTTCTATTATTTTTACAGACCTATCCTCAGAAGCTTATTTCATGTACACATCTAAATATGACTGATTGATTTCTTTGTAATGTCTGTATGTTATTTAAAACAAAATATTTCATTTCAATTTATTTTCTTTAGCAAGTAAATATTGAATTAATGATTTTTTCAGATAAAAGTCCTAAAATTTAACCATAGCCCCACAGAAAGATATGGATTCATACCTTTCTCATGGATATTTATACAGAAGCATATATAATGAACTCAACAGGAATGAAAAATTGGCTCTCTGATTATTTATTGAGTTTCTATCCATTACCTGTACATGAATTTAAACACAAACCATAAAGCCAATAAATTATCATTTAATAGGATGTGTGAAAGTTTGTTTTTTTTCTTTGTTTTTTTTGTAACCGAAATGGTTACTACATGAGTAAAAACCCAAACAGAGGTTGGAAATAAATAGGAATATTTATAATATCTTCAAAATCAAGATTCGCATGCTGCATGAAGTAAATAATCACTGTTAGTAGAGAACTGCTAGACAGAAACACACCACCGTCCAAATAGAGTCCAATGCATTATATAAGGATTGGGACATACCAATTATTGTCCATAGGTACTTACATAACACCTATGTAGATACTGACCAGGCTCGACTTTGCTTAACTATGATGGTCGTGCGAGGGGCGGTGTTTCAATGTGATCTGACCATAAGCCACAGTTGTTAAAATAGCAAATACAAATTTCTCATGGATATTTATACAGAAGCATATATAATGAACTCAACAGGAATGAAAAATTGGCTCTCTGATTATTTATTCTGAGTTTCTCTCCATTACCTGCACATGAATTTAAACACAAACCATAAAGCCAATAAGTTAACTTTTAATACGATGAGTGAAAGTCTATTTTTTATTTTTCTTGTAACCTAAAATGCTGCTGCATGAATAATAACCCAAACAGAGATTGGAAATAAAGAGGAATATTTATAATATCATCAAATACAAGACTTGTAAACTTAGTTTAACTTAAGAGAATTGCTGTTTTAATGTAAAACGGACATAAGTCCTACCACTTGAATATCCAGCTTTACAGAACTTGATATTCACAAGCGGTAACCTAGAAGATCACTGTGTAAGGAAAAAACAAAAATGAGGGTGGGGGATAAATAGGAATATTTATAATATCTTCAAAATCAAGATTTGCAAGCTGCATGAAGTAAATAATCACTGTTAGTCGAGAACTGCTAGACAGAAACACACCACCGTCCAAATAGAGTCCAATGCATTATATAAGGATTGGGACATCCTATTACTGTCTATAGGTACATACATAACATCTATGTAGATACTGACCAGGCTGGATGTTGCTTAACTCTGATTGATGTGCGAGAGTCGGTGTTTTAACATGATCTGGCCAGAAGCCATACCAG
Organism: Ascarosepion bandense; assembly: GCA_037127315.1. Lineage (NCBI taxonomy): Eukaryota > Metazoa > Mollusca > Cephalopoda > Sepiida > Sepiidae > Ascarosepion > Ascarosepion bandense. The sequence continues at coordinate 3,029,361 of JBBBDQ010001397.1, read as the reverse complement.
CAGAACATCCAAGTTTACAGTAGCCATTATTATCAGTCAACCATCTTATTACAGACTAGGCTTAATGTTGCTTAACTTCGGTGATCGAACAAGAACTGATATTTCAACGTTATATGGACGTAAGTCCTACCACTCGAATATCCAGCTTTACAGCACTTGATATTCACAAGCGGTTGCCTATTGTGGTAACCTAGAAGATCACTGCGTGAGGAAAAAAACAAAAATGAAGGTTGAAGATAAATGGAAATTTTAAAAATATAATCAAATACATGACTCGCAAGCTTTGTAAATTAAATAATCACTGTTAGTCGAGAACTGCTAGACAGAAACACACCACTCTCTCAATAGAGTCCAATGTATTATATAAAGATTAGGATATACTAATTAGTGTCCACAGGTGCATACATAATTTTTTATTTACAGACCTTCAAATTTATTGTATTCTTATAAAAGTTATTTATGACTTTTAAAACATTGTCCTCCAAATCTTAAAATATGTATGTCAGTTAAGTGCCATATGTGAAACATGCTTGGCCGATCATGTCTCGAAAAAGACATGACTGACTGGGCAGAAGATTATCCTGCAGTAGGTTGCCATTGCTTTTTGCGGTAGACTGGTTGCCAGCCAATCTGTCCTGTTATTTAACCCATAACTAGAAGGAAGAGATGGATTAATACCTTTCCCAAGGGTATTTGCGTGTAAGTGAATGCAAGGAATTCAACTGGAATTTGAACTCGGCTCCCCAATTTCTCATTCCGAGCCGATATCCACTGCACCACAATGCACATTATATTATTAATATTATCATCAAAATTTCAGTTCTAAATTTTATTTCAGAAGCTATAATAGCAAATACAAGTATTCATACTTTGTTCATTTTGAGATATTATTTCAAACCAGATTTGAAAGACGCTGAAGATATTTAGAGTAGTGGAAGGAATTAAAGTAATATCTAACCATACAACACAAAAGTGGTTTCAGCATTTTAAAGTTGACAATTTGTCCTTGAAATTAAGTTTTAAAATTTGAAACATATTAAAAGTGAAAAATATTATATAGAATTTAGAGTGTTTTAAAATATTTTCAAAATATAACATATTGCATTATTATACGCACGGCTAGCATAATGAATAGCAATTTCTAATGAGAATGTCAGGAGGAATGAGAATGTGAAGATCTAAATTCACATTCCAGCTGAGTGTTATCACATTTATTTTTGCACAAATACTCTTTAAAAATATATAAACCCATAAAGCTCCAAGCTATAGGTTAAATTTTCTTTTTTTAATCATTTCACCCCAAGGAAGGCATTCCAGGGGTTACATAGGGGAAGGTGAAGAGAAAGAGAGGTTAGATATAGGAAATGTCAGAAGGAGGGTGATAGATGGGTAAGGATACTGAGAATGAGGGTTGGTTAGATGGTGAGAGTGTTTGAGAGAAAAGATGCAAGTTAGTGTGTTAGGAGGTGTCTATTGACCTTACATTTAAACTCCTGGAGATTGTAGCTGTCAGGGAAGCAGGCACATGGAAGGGAATTCCACAGGTGGGAAGCGCGAGAAAAGAAACTGTTAGAGTAGAAATTACAGTTACATCTTATCTGTTTCACTGTAAAAGGGTGGGACCTAGTTGCTAATCTAGTATCTCGTGTAAATTCATACCTAGGTGGCACCAATGACCTAAGTTCATCGGAGCAGAAGCCATGAAAGTACTTATAGAACAGGCACAGGGAAGCCACGTCACGCCGGTGAGAGATTGGTTGCAGCCGGTTTGCCAAGTCAGGATTGATCACGTTACAGATTCTCCATTGTATTTTGTCAAGAAGCCCAAAGAGAGTAGCAGGGGCACCCAACCAGATGTGGCAGCAGTATGCAATACACGGGCGGATGGTAGATTTACATACATGCAGGATAGATTCAGACGGGAAAAATTCCCAGGCCCTGCACAGAGAACCGACCTTCTTATCAGCAAACTTAGCAATGGATTTGATATAGTCATTCCATTTGAGGTCCGCCGAGAGTGTAAGGCCAAGGAGGCATATTGTTTTACTCTCAGGGAGGCAAGCCTGTTCCATGCTAATGGGAGGTAGGTGCGATTGTCTATGATGGTTAATTGATAGCAGCTTTGTTTTGGAAGCATTGAAATTCACGAACCATTTCCTACCCCAGTCCACGATGGATTGGAGGTCCTTTTCAAGCTCAGCAGTGAGGTTCGCTTTGTCGCCCACATCAGGTTTTTGATCGCAGCAAGATTAAATTGTGGTGTCTTCGGCATACATGCCTACTTGGGATCTAATGGCATCTGGGAGATCATTAATATAGATTAGAAAGAGTGTGGGACCTAGGATAGAGCCTTGAGGGACACCAGCATTCGTATGGTAGTTTTGGGAGGCATGTCCGTTTAATACTACCTTCAATGTGTGGTTAAAGAGGAATGACTGGATTAGATCAAACAAATGTCCATTTATATCATAACTTTGCAGTTTGCATAAAAGGCCAGCATGCCAGACTCTGTCGAACGCTTTGGAGATATCCAAGGCAACAGTTCGTACTTCGCCGTTCTTGTCGAGAGCCTGTTATATGTACTTGGTAATGGTCGTTAACATATCAGCATAGACCTGGTGAAGCAGAAACTGTACTGTTTGTCCAAGAGAAGCCTGTGGGCTGTGAGATGCTGAATCACCTCGGCGTTAATAATGGCTTCGAAAACTTTGTCAAAGATCGGAGGGAGGCTGATAGGGCAGTAATTAGTGGGGTCCGAGGGTTCACCAGTATTCTTAAATACAGGAACTACAGAAAAGGACTTCCAACAGGCAGGAAAGCAGGAAGCAGATAGGCAGAAGTTATAGAGTTTAGAAAGGACAGAGGAAAGTTCTGTGGCACATTTCTTCAGGACTATGATTGGGATTCTGTCACCACCACTCGCTTTCTGAGGGTCAAGTTTTGAGATTATCTTAGAGACCAGCGAGGGAGTTATGTGGATGTTATTCAGTTGAGCCTTAGTTCTAGGTGGAAAGTCGGGAGTAGGTACTCCTGACGAATTCATTGTTGAATTGGTGGAAAATCTATGAGCAAAGCATTCAGCCTTGTCTGCTGAGGAGGTGAGGACCTCAAATTCATTGATTAGTGGGGGTATTGAAGTCTTACTCTTGTTGAGCATGTTTTTGCAGAGTTGCCAGTAATCTTTGGCACCGAACTTAGAGGATTCTATGCATTGCTTCATTCTGGCTGCAAACACCAGCTTAGCTTCGCTGAGTAATTTTTTACACTTATTACGAGCTGAGGCGAAAAGGCGCCTGCTTTGGTTCGACGAGTGGCTTCGATGGAGCTGGAAGAAATGGTTCCAGTGGGCAATGGTGGCCAAGCAAGCGGGCGAGAACCAGGGAGACAAATTTGATTTAAGCTGGAATTTCCTGGCAGGGATGAAAGCATCGATGCCAGCCTTAACCCAAAAGGACACCTCGGACGCACAGTCTTCAACGGGAAGACTGAAGACGTTGTTCCAGGGGATGTCACAGAGGAAGTCTCGGAATAAATCCCAGTCTGCTCTCTGGTAGCAGTAGGATATTCTGCTGGTCTGGGTTTCTTGGGTAGAGTGAGAGTGGATTGAGGTATTGACGGAAACTACTGTGTGGTTAGTTTCCGAGAGGGCAGAGCTGCCTGGTAGTTCAAGAGTCTGGGATGGAAGTGAAGCAGAGGTCTAGTTAAGAGTCCCTTCCATTAGGGTTATTAGAGAAATGAGTGGGGAAGTCCACCACTTGCGTAAGAGCTTGGGTTATTGAAAAATTCATGGTGCAGACCCCAGCAAGGTCGGTGACAGAGTTTTCAAGCCACTTGGTGTTAAAGTCACCAAACACAAATATATGGGCAGATGGATGAGAAGAAATGGCCTTGTTGATATCAGTAGAGATGCTCTCAAGTACTGAACAGTCAGAGGAGGAGGGGGAGCGGTAGAGGAAGAAGAGATAGCTAATCGAGCTTAGAAGTGAGAGACGGAAGCACATGAAAGAATGATCCAGGGATTCAAGAGATGTCACCCTAGCTTGAGGGAGGTGTTCACTGACATAAACACCATGCCCATGCATGTGGACATTGGAGTCCTTCCTGAAGAGGGGAAGGTAACCAGGAACAAAAAACTCAGAGGAGGGGATAGAAGGGTCAAGGTTAGTTTCACATATAGCTAAGATATCAGGTGAGTTAGTTTGGAGGAATGATTCTATGCTGTTATAGTTAGTGCGGATACCATGTATGTTTGTGAAGGAGATGATAGCTAAGCTTTTCAGCCTTAGGTGGTAACCAGTTTAGAAGGGCAACTCTGAATTCAAAACCTCCAGCAGTAAATTTTAGAGCAGTCTGAGTTCTTCAGCCTTAATCAGCAACCAGTCTAGGAGAAGGACACCTCTGAATTCAAGACCTCCAGCTATAAGTAAATAGTAAAAACGTCTGGTTTTTACAGCCTTGGCTGACAACCAATCTAAGAGAAGGATAATCTGAATACAAAACCATATGTAACCCTGATGAGACACATACTATGCAACTAATGAAAGATCTGTGGAGTTCACAATGACTCCACAGTGTTCCTGACTATAATTGATAAATTCATTCATAATGTATTAAAATCAAAATCAGTTTGAAAGGAGTCTTTCAGAAATTAAGTAAAGTATTCAAACAGAGGAATAGTTTATTAAAAATTGCAATGCCATATCTATCCTTCTGTACGACAGTGAATGCTGGAAATTTCCTCACAGATGAACAGTGGCAAAAATGCAATATTATGAACAATTTCATTTTTAAACATTTCTTCCCAAGCACGGCAAAAAGTTCACTAAGACAAGGGATTACTGAGAGTGGAAAAAAACTGAAAAAATGTTAGTGAGGAGAAAGGACAATAAAAGAACAGACTGAGGAAAACAGATGAAGATTTCCGTTACCTTTAAATTTTTGAAATTTGTATATGACAAAAAAGCAATAAGTAAGGAGATAAGAAGTGTAAGAAAAGAAACTATTAGAGTAGAACTTACGGTTTCATCTATCTCTTTCAACAGTAAAATAATAAAAAAATCTAGTCAGCCAGTTAAATGCCATACGTGATACACGCTTTGGCCGATCATGTCTCAAAAAAGACATGACTGACTGGGCAGAAGATTACCCCACAGTAGTTTGCCATTGCTTTCTGTGGTAGACTGGTTGCCAGCCAGGGCTATAGAACCTAATCTGTTCTATTATTTAACTCATAACTGGAGGGAAGAGATGGATTAATACCTTTTCCAAAAGTATTTGTGCATAAGTAAATGCCAGGAATTCAACTGAAATTTGAACTCGGCACCCCAATTTGTTATTTTGAGTTGATATACACTGCACCACAAGAGTACAATTAAATTCATGTGGTAGTGGTACCAAGAAAGAAAGACCATGAGAACAATTGTCATGAAATATTTTTAGAAAAGAAACAAGGAAGCTATGTCATGGTAGTGGTAAAGTGACTGAAGTTGAGATGCCAAGTCAGGATTGATAATATTGCAACCACTTTGGATTTTGTCAAGAATCTCTAGATATATAGCAGGAGCGCCAGACCAAGAAAGAAAGACCATTAGAACAATTGTCATGAAATATTTTTAGAAAAGAAACAAGGAAGCTATGTCATGGTAGTGGTAAAGTGACTGAAGTTGAGATGCCAAGTCAGGATTGATAATCTTGCAGCCACTTTGGATTTTGTCAAGAATCTCTAGATATATAGCAAGAGCACCAGACCATATGTGACAGCAGTTGTCAATGTTTGGGTAAATGGTAGATCTATAAATGTGCAAGATGGATTTTGGTGAGAAAAAATTATTTGGTATGTTAAAAATTACATGGATAGAGCATGTGAACAATGTTGAAGTTTCTGAGAGAAGGAGAACTAGAAAGGTACTCAAACATAAAATCAGAAACGGACATTTGAATTTTCAGGTACCCCTCAGTAAAGATGGCTTGCAAGCTTTAACAAGCTTAACACATTTTGATGACTTATTCTTCATCTATGTGCCTTGTCCTTTCAGGACGTAGGCGATCATGGCCTTCTACATCTCCCTATCCCTGGTGGCTCTTAGCATACCTTCTCCTGTTTCACCATGCAATCCCCGTTCTGTCATCCACTAGCTCACGTGCATAAATCTAGAATATAAATGTATGAAACTAGCATGGCCACAAAATGAGGGATCAGTTTATATACTGATTATAATATAGAATTGATCCCCCATTTCATACCGACATTATAATTTTTTATAAACAGCTGGCATATATATTCTTCTTCTAAATGCCCTGTCCGTTCAGGACGTAGGCTTTCATATGGCTTTTCACGTCTCCCTATCACTGGTGTCTCTTAGCACGCCTTCTCCTGTTTCACCATGCAATCCCTGTTCTGTCATCCACTAGCTCACGCCCATAAATCTAGAATATAAATGTATAGAAACTAGCATGGCCCAAAAATGAGGGATGAGTTTATATATTGATTATAATATAGAATTGATCCCCCATTTTATACTCACATTATAATTTCTTATAAACAGTTGTCATATATATTCTTCTTTTATGTGCCTTATCCCTTCAGGACGTAGGCGAACATGGCCTTCCAAGTCTCTCTATCCCTGGTGGCTCTTAGCACGCCTTCTCCTGTTATACGTTGCATCCACCTGATTAGGTCCTTCAAATGTGTTATCCGTTGTTTTCCTCTGTCTCTTTTTCCCTCTATCTGGCCTGTTAGTATCAGGTTCTCGAAGCCCTCCTTCCTCATTGCTTGTCCCAGGAACTTCAGTTATTCTCTTCCTGATGCTAAATATTTATTTTGTTTTTGTTTCCATTCTTTCTGACACCTCGTCATTGTTTACATTCTCAGCATCCTTCTGTAGAACCACATTTCAGCTGCTTCAAGTTTTCCCTTCCTCTTTGTTGATATTGTCCAACATTCACTGCAATATTGAAGAACTGACATTACATAGCAATCCAGTATTCTCTTCTTTGTTTCTAGTGAAAGTTTCCAGTTTCTTAATACTTTACTCAGCTTCTGGAACACGTCCTTCGCCATGCCAATTCACCTTTGGATCTCTGTGTTGCACTTTCCATCTTCAGTTAGAACACTTCTAAGATATTTAGATTTTTGTACCTGCTTGATTTTAACATCCCCCACCTGTATTTGGCACGTTCAGATGCTTTTTTAGCTGATGAGAATAAAAAAAACACTAACTAACCTACTAATGTCCCAAGTGCCACCAGTCAAACTCACTCTAGACCATCAGAAAAGAATATATGAATCAATAACCAAATCTTTCAGTTAAGTGCCATGTGTGATACATGCTTAAGTGATCATGTCTTGAAAGAGACATGACTGACTGGACAGAAGATTTTCCCACAGTAGGTTGCCATTACTTTCTGCAGTAGATTGGTTGCCAACCAAGGTTATAGAACCCAATATGTCTTGCTATTTAACCCATGGTTGTGGGGGGGAAGAGACAGATTGTATTATTATATTAATAAGTAGTAATTAGTGGGGGATTAGTTTATTACATTATAATGATAGAAAAACAATCCCCCACTTTATGCCTAGTAGAAGCTTTACTTATGTTTCCAATTATTATATTCAGTCAATTAATTAAGCACCATAAGTGATACATGCTTTGGTGATCATGTCTCGAAAGAGACATGACTGACTAGGCAGAAGATTTTCCCTTAGTAGGTTGCCATTACTTTCTGAGGTAGACTGGTTGCCAACCAAAGCTACAGAAATCAATCTGTTCTGTTATTTAACCCATAGCTGGAAGGAAGAGAGAAACTAATACCTTTCTCAAGGATATTTGCATGTAAGTGAATGCAACAAATTCAACTGGAATTTGAACTTGGCCCTTCATTTTTCATTCCGAGTCACTATCTACTGCACCACAATACTCAACCAATAAGAAGAATTGTGATGTTATGACATCAATGACTAAGAAGATAGTGCAGATGCAGGAAGGATAAAATAATGAGATTTCTGAAAGTCCCTTATGTGTGCTGGAGGCCTTTAACTGATCACCATATTTTCCTTTGGGTATTCCTAACAGGTCTCATCCTAGTTATAGGAATTTCTCATCAGCTGTTAGACACTACAATGACGATGATATACAGAAGAATTTTCAGCCAATTTTTAAAACTGTGACCAAGACTTAATTTTTTAAACAATTTTTTGTTATATACCACCGCTTGATCTGGACAACCAACAAGGAACATATAATGTAGAAATATAATCTCATATTTTTATTCTTCTTTACTTGTGTAGAGCATGAGAGCAGTTAGAGAGAGTTATGCGCACGAAAAGGTCATCAAGAGATGGAAGCTAGCGTGAGTTCTGTTTCTACAGCCAAAAACTCCAAGCTTTATACAGACCCAAAACTTATATGCATTTTTGCTTTATTTTTTTGCTCTGTTGATGTCATCTATGGCTGGATATATTTGTTAATCATATCATTGCCAATCATTGCCTTTTAAGCCAGTTGTTATTTGTGTTTGTTTTTGTTTTTTTTGCTGACATCATCCATAGCTGGATGTACTTGTCAATTACCTCTACCATTCAAGGCAATAAATTACATTTGCTTGGGCTAAGACCTTTTCAGCATTCCTTTCATTGACTTTCATAGTTATAATAAATGTTGTCATTATATTTTTCAAATAATTCAATTACAGTGATTTTTGTAGATGCCCAAGTGAAGGAATTAAGCTTTTAGCACCATTTTGTTTCTAATCAACTTAGGAACAAAACCTGCTGTCTTGACTAACACTATCCATATTGTCAAACACATAGAATTACAATCATTTACATTGTTGTCCTTATTTCAGGTGATTGGAAATTTGTACTGGCCCCTTTATTTCAATCACTAGGGTAGATTAGTCTCATTCCATGATTTCTGGACATCTTTATCTAATATGTAGGGGGCTCGGTTATGCTTGTCTTATTGACCTTGTGCCAAAGACAACCAAAGTCCCCACAATTTAAAATATCAGAAGGTTGAAGGTTCAATGTTGAAATGTGGAAGGATAAAATATTTTGTTTGCACATTAAAGTAAAACTTTTATTAACAGAATAATAAAATTGTAAGAAGAAAAATAAAATGCTCCCAGAGAAAATGCATGTAGTTAATTGTTCAAAGAGAAATTTAAGTGTTTATATCCCACAGAAATTCATAGTTGATAGTAGCAGAATGCATGTTTGTAAAGATTAAAAAGTTTGCTCATAAAAGTCTGTTTTTATTTTTCCTTTTTATGGCAGGAGAAAAAGTGAAAAGTAAAATCAAGCAATAAAGGAGATTGTACTTATCAGAGTCAGTTGAAGTATCTTGTTGTTGTTTTCTTTGATGGTATGTGAGTGAAGACGAAACAAGAAAAATTGGAAGGGGAGAAAAAAAACTGATGTGTGACGTGTCCTTATGTCTGGGTTGGCTTCTCGAAATTTATTCCTTATATTATGTCAGGTCTTTCAGATTCATTCCTATGTCAGACTAATTTTCACTGGTCATGGAACTGGAACATGGTTAAGTAGTGGATTTTAGTCATGTGACCAGCCCCAGCAGCATATCAATTCTTTTAGGTGTTAAGCAAAATTAACTGGCATTATAATTCAATTTGCTATTTCCTATCCAATCCAGATCCAGATTTTTACTTTTCACACAGATTTATGAAATTTTCCTTGGTCTGGGTTTTTTGGATCCAATTTTGTGGGTGTGCAATTTTACTTTTTTCATTTGAGTTGTTAGATGATACAGGATTTGTGGTGCAGTGGATATCAACTCGGAATGACAAATTGGGGTGCCGAGTTTGAATTCCAGTTGAATTCCTTGCATTCACTTATGCACAAATACCCTTGGGAATGGTATTAATCTGTCTCTTCCCCCAGTTATGGGTTAAATAATAGAACAGATTGGGTTCTATAGCATTGGCTGGCAACCAGTCTACTGCAGGAAGCAATGGCAACCTATTGCGGGGTAATCTTCTGCCTAGTCAGTCATGTCTCTTTGGAGACATGATCATCCAAGGCATGTATCATGTATGGCACTGAACTGAGTGATCCTATAAATCCAACTTTTTAAGTTTTTGTTCACCACTACTGTTACCAGGTATTGAACTCACAACTCTTTGAGTCATGTCATTGGATCCAATCAACGCTTTTATTCACTTAGCCATATTTCCCTGAGGATATGAAATTTAGAACTTATAAACCTAATGTCTCAGTAAACATTTTTTTTACCAGAGCTCATATTGAAAGCTTGATGTTTGTAATTGGCCTTCTCTTGCACTATGTATTACTGGTTCCCATATTGAATTTATTTCTTTGCTTGGCTGGCTTAGGATATTTTTGGGGCCAAGAATTTGTGCCGATTCCTCCAGTTTTCATATTTTTCAGTAGTGTTGTCTATGAAGAGAAGAGAGACATCATCGTTTCCTTTGGAATGAAGATGAAATAATAGATAGAGTGCAAAACGGAAAAATACAAAAACTTAAAGAATCAGCTCAGATAATTAATTGTGGTTTTTATTTTAATAAATAATTACAATACCTAATCTCAGAAATCCCTCTTCGGTTACTCATTCTCTTTGTTCTCCTATGTAACCCTTCACTCTCCTCTTATGTAGCTCCCGGCACACCAGTGGCAGTACTGCCTTGCTTGGGGTGAAATGATTAAAAAAAAATATTAAAGAATAACAAAATCTTTTATAATTTTCCCATGATGCATTTTGTTGTTTGATCAAATTTAATGACAAGTAGCAACAGTTTTTATTTTAGATATCTTTTATGATCCAGTATTGAAGATCTGGTATCAAAAATAATTTTCTTATCCATTTTTTTTTTTTTATCTTTGAACAGAAATTATTCCTCATAAATGGATTTCCTTGCTTTGAAATAATTTGAAAACATCATTAAAAAAAAAAAAAATTTTAAAATCATCCTTCAGTTGTAATGGAGGTATTTTCGGTTTGTAAAATATTAAATCCCTTTTATACAAGTAAAAAAATGTTTCTCACTCTTCTAATTTTTCCCTCCATTTCTTTTTAATTTTTGAAAATTGTTTTTTTATACCTTCCAAGTTCTCTATCCTCTTATGTAGAAACATATACACCCACACATTATATTAAAACCAAACTTTTAGGGAATTTAAATAAATTGATGTAAAGATGTGCATTGTGGTGCAGTGAATATCAGCTCATAAGAAATCAGAGGGTTGAGTTTGAATTACGGTTGAATTCATTGCATTCCCTTATGCGCAAATACATCTTCTCTCCCTCTAAAAGGTTCTACAGCCTTTGTCAGAAATCACTCTACTGTAGAAAGTAATGTCAAACTACTGCAAGAAAATCTTCTGCCTGTTTAGTCATGTCCCTTTTGAGACATGATTGCCTCAGTAGGTATCATGTATGGCACTGACTTATGTAAAGATTGTTTCTCTGTTCATTTAAACATCTTTCAAAATCATTCCATTAAGAACTAAGCTTAATTATTAAATATTTATTTTACTCTCTAAGTCATACCAGAATTTAAATTTCCCAAAAATTTGTAGCTCTTCAACATTCAGCAAGGCAATTCTAAGAGAAATAGAAGTCCTATCAGGATTTATTTATTACGAGTAGACACAGTCTTAAAAATGTATGATACTTAGATGGCAACATGATCATAAACAAAAGGAAACTGGAGGGACTCTTAGGTAAGATTTTAAAGAAAAACAAAAAGAAATGTGTAACTATCAACTGTAAGAAGAAAGAATATATAGCAACAAGCAAAAAAATGTAAGACGTGCGCTACAAATCGAAAATGTCAAAATCATATCAGTACAGACGTTTAATTCTCTGGTAAATATTAAAACAAAGAAAAATTTGAACTTAAAATCCGAATATGCATTAAAGCGGCGAGAAATACCTTCCAAAAGCTAAGCAAAGTTGTATGAAACAGAAAAATAATGCTGGTCTGCTATATAATATGGATCATCCTATATGACAATGAATGCTGGGTGATAGAGAAAAAGCAAAACTTGAGAAAATGCCATAGATGGAACATGTGAGAAATGAGGAAGTTTTAAGGAAAATGTGAACAAAACACTTGTACTTACAATCAGAAAGAATTTAAAATTTCTGACATTATTTCCAGTCAGGAATGAACTCAGTGGTTATCAATGATGCATTCCAGAAGCTGAGTAGAGTATTAAGAGACAAGAAAATTTTGCTGGAAACAAGGCAGAGAGTACTAGATTGTTATATGATGTCCGTTTTTCAATATTGCAGCAAATGCTGGACAATCTCATCAAAGATGAAGAAAGACTTGATGCAACCAATATGCGGTTCTACAGAAGAATGTTGAGGATATTATTGATGGAACATGTAAGCGACAATGAGGTTTTGGAGAGGATGGGCACAAGAAGGAAGGTGATACTTAACATCAGGAAAAGTCAGCTGAAGTTTTTGGGGTATATAATGAGAAAGTAGGGGTAAAAAATCTGATGCTCATAAAATAGAGAATAAGAGAGGCAAGGGGAAGCAATGCATGACATACTTGAGCAGATGGATGTTGAAGCAGAGATTGAGTGGAATAACAGGAGAAAGGATATTAAGAGCAACAAGGGATAGGGAGATGTGGAGGGCCATAATCATCTACCTTCTGAAGAGACATAGCACATAGAAAAACTAAACAATGATATTTACCGTATAGAACATTCGAAAGCCACTCAAGGTAGAGGGTTACAGAGTAAGATGCAAGGGGCCATCAGAAATCAAAGAGAAGGAAAGAAACTAAAAACCCAATTCTAAACATGAAACAAGGAGTAAACTTTCACCTCTGTCTTTAATATTTACAAGACAAATTGAAGGTAAGAGGGTCAAATGAACAACATACATAACCGACCTTTTGTTTACATTGCTGTTTACTCAATATAAGGTTCAAGAGCCACTTTAAAAAGAGGGTGACAGAGTAAGAAACATAATTTATGTGAATATGTCGGGAAGATAATGGTTAACACGAAAATTGAAGAGGTTAAGATTGTAGTGAGCGAGGAAGCATCCTCTTGGGGGTTGGTTCCACAAAGCAGTGGTTCATATGAAAAGGTTGCTCAAGTAGGACTTACATCTCACTAATGAAATAAGAAAAGAATGAAAGTGGTTGATTGAAATTCCTGTGGCATGATGGGTCTTAGCTGTGAAAATTAGAACTAAAGAATGTAGTTTTGCTGAAAACTTTCTAACAGTTCAGCGAGAGGTTTGTAATATTTCATTTGTGATGGGAGTGGGGTAGATTTTGTGAAAATGGATGAAAGAATAGGGTTTAAAAGTGTTATGGTGTCCTCCTGTGAGGAATGAACTCTTCCTCTTGTTATATATAAATTACCTGTGTGACTTCTAGAGAGCAGTTACAAGCAGGTAAAGAGCAGTACCGCAGTTTAACAAAGCAGTTTACTTCTGGCACAAACCGGTCATTACAATTTTGCAGCAAACTTTCGACACAACTCCCCAACAAACTGGCGATGAAGATCCACAATAATTTGGCAACAAAGATGAGATAAATTGTTGTGGGTTGTTTATTGCCAATTTTGTGAAGCTGTGGTAAAACTTTGCCACAATGTTGTAGTGATTGGTTTGTGCTGGAAGTAAGACACAGAACAAGGTAGGTAGGTTCAAAACAGTGTATTAGTATAACAAGATATTCAAAAAAGTGTTTATAATAAGTAATATAGAAATAAGTAAAATCCAAAGGTGTTATTACAATGCCTAACTAGAAGCTGTCGTTAACTGCTCTAGTTAACTGCTTCGTTAAACTGTGGTACTTGACTGCTCTTTAACTGCTCATAACCACTCTCTAGAAGTCACCCAGGTAATTTATATATAGCAAGAGGAAGAGTTCCTTCCTCGTAGGTGGGTACCATAACTTAAACAAATAATGAAAAGATAAAATTTAGTAAGAGCTACAAAAGACAGGAAATTGTAGAGAGCCATGATCACCAATGTCCTTCAGGAAAATGTCACATAGAAGAAAAATATATGAGAACAAATCTACAACCCCAATTTTGTTTTCAAGAAAGAAAAATGAAATTAAATCTTGTCTTAGCACAATTAAAAGTTATCTCTTTTAAATGTTGTTAGTATTTTACATAAGCATGACATATTTGTGAAGGATACTAGAATAATCCAAGACCTATACTGGCATATATTTCTTTTTATCATCATTACACCCAAAGCAAGGCAGCACTGGTGTGCAGGGAGTTACATGAGAGGAGAGCGAAAAGAAAGAACAACGTATGGGGGTGCTGAAAAAAGGATAAGAGAAAGATAGGAATCAGGGAGATAAAAGATGACAATTGACACTGCACTTAAACACTTGGAGATTGTAGCTATCAGAGAAGCAAGTATATGGAAGGGAGTTCCATAAGCAGGAAGTGTGATATAAGAAGCTAGTAGAGTTGAAGTGATGATACCACTGACCAAACATGTGAACAATTACAAAATTTTAGAAAAAATAAAAACAAATAGGAAACTTATACATGATATCAGGAAGAAACAGTTGAGGTTGCTAGGGCAGATAATGAGGAAAGAGGGCTCGGAAAATTTGATACTCACAAGATAGAAAAAACAATGAATCATTTACATGGCAGGATTGTGAATATGGTTTAGGAGAGATAACAAAATGACAAAATTTACGAAGAGCTACAAAGAAGAAGAAATTGTGGAGAGCCATGATCACTAAAGTACTGAAGGGACATCTCATATAGAAAAATTAGTCAAACTAAATATGCTACTTAAGAACAAGTACAAAGCAAACATTTTGGTGAACCCTACATTTTGTGAAAAAGCTTATAAAAGTTTCTTTCTAATAATATTTGTCTCATTGATTATTATCCAGTCCAAACAGTCTTTGTTATTTTATATCTTCCTATTTATTAAGTCTGTGACTTTGTCCAATATTTTCAGTGATAGCATTCAAAGCTCTGGGTTGATGAGACATCAAGTATTGGAAAGGAAAGAATTTCTTTTAACTGTTCTGTTTTGTCTTATTTTATTTACATTAGTATTCGTAGGAATAATTATCAAGAACTTATCATTCATTGTGAAGAAAATGGAACAAAGATAAAAAAAAAGCAATTTCCAGAAGAAATGATGAGGAAGAAAATTTATAATTCAACAAGAAAAGAAATCAGCAAATCATACATAAACCACACCAATAGAGAAATGAGTTGCATTATATATATATATATATATATAGTATAATGATGATCCACCTATACTGTCTTAATATGGATAGGAAAAACTACTGAAAAGTTGTAAGTTTAAAAATGTATTTTTTTGACAGTATTTATTTATTTCTATTCTATATATATATATATATATATTTGAGATTTCAGACCAGCCTTGGCCTTCATCATTTGTTTTTGATGAAAGGCCGAGGCCAGTCTGAAATATCAAAGAGCGACCATATTATAGAATACATGCACACACACACACACAGATATATATATAGACGTAGCCATAGATGGAAAGGTTATTTTATTGCATGGATTCCAAGGAGTAACTAAACCAGATATTAATTATTAAAATGCATATCAACCATCATCTGAACAAAATCTTACCTGAAGAATTAACCAGTGTTGTTAACCTATAAAAACTGAATTACTTAAATTTCGAAATAAATAAAATTTCTCAAAAAATGGTGTGGATTTTGAAAGATCTTGATTGGGGGAAAAAAATTGAAGTCCTAATTATTGTTTCTTCATTTGCTTCTATATTCAGACGATGTGGTTTCGACTTGACTTTTCAAAATTAGAGAAATTGAATTGTGTCATATTGGGTACATTCCTCATAGAGCTCACCTGAACGATTTTTAATCGCAAATGAAACTTTCACTTGAAAAATAATGAAAGTAACAATAGTGGAAATTTGTGAAATTGTTGAAGTTCTAAGGGTTGCCACTGGAAAGTGGGTGTCTAAAAATTTCTATTGTTTGCCAGACTAAACTATTGCCCGGTCCACACTCCACCCACGTCTATTGAACAGGTGAAGAGGCTCATCCCTTGTTTCCTGTTTAGGATGCAGTTTCCGGTTTTCTCTTTTCCAGTCTTTTCACTCTTTTCTTTATTTTTTTTTCAATTGGAGTAGATAGACTAAACTATCGCCTGGTTCACACTCCACCCACGTCTATTGAACAGGTGAAGAGGCTCATCCCTTGTTTCCTGTTTAGGATGCGGTTTCTGGCTTTCTCTTTTCCAATCTTTTTACTCTTACATAGCCCCCTGCGCATCAGTGGCATTATCGCCTTGCTTGGAGTGATATGATTAAAAAAATATATATATATATATATATATATATATAATAGAAAGAAATAAATACTGTCAAAAAATACATTTTTAAACTTACAATTTTTTAGTAGTATTTCCTATCTATCTATCTATCTATATATATATAATGCAACTCATTTCTCCAGTGAGTAGTTTATATATATATATATATATATATATAGATATATAGATATATATATGAAATAATTTGTTTGAACATTATTTTTTATCGATACGCGTATTTAAGTAGATATTCTGTTTATAATCAAACAGTATTATGTATTTATTTCTACTGGCCTGATTATTTAGGATAAATTTTTTGTTACAAAAATTTGTGTCATTTGGCAGGATTCGAACATATGACCCCTATCCACTTAGGCAAAGCCACCAACTGATCTGGCATGACTTAGACCTCTCGACCACAAATGACAATCAGTCTAAATGAAGTCAAATTAATCCTATCACACAATTTTTGATTCATCGTAATAACCATATCTGCTCTGAAATGTATCATAATGTCAACAAATGTAAAAATGTTACGGAAATTAATGAAGGTTAACAAAACTGGTTATAAATAACTGACAATCTGAAATGATTTGTTTGAACATTAGTTTTGATTGATACTCATATTTAAGTACATATTCTGTTTATAATCAAACAGTATTATATATTTATTTCTACTGGCCTGATTATATATATATATAAAAGTATTATTGAAAATGAAGAAACAGTGGTTAGTAATTAATCTGCATATTTTGTAATTTTCTAACACTTTATAAAAACAAAAATAAATAAATTTGATTTAATTATAAGTTTCTACCTTAGGGCCCTCAGAATATGCAGCCCTAATTATTTAACTGAAAAAGAGAGATATATTGAACACACATTTAAATTTCTCCACTACCCACACCCTTTCATTTCAAAAAACATGTTTATAAAATCTACAAAACCAAAAAACAAATAACCCCCAAAAATTAAGCAAATTTCTTTATACTACCTTCCAACATCCTTTCACATGAACTTACAAATAAATTAGCTATCCCAAACATTAAAATTGTTACCACCACTTCGAAGAATATTGGTGATATTATAGGATTAAAAAAAAACACCAAACACCAATCTAAATGCTATAATTTACAAAATACCATGTCTACTATGCAAAAATGTATATGTAGGAGAAACTTCACAAAATCTGAAAGCGCAGATCTACAAACACAAAGGAAATTTACATTTGCACAAAAATTCCAACTCTCTTGTATTACATGGGAACAATTTAGGACACGGTTTTGATTTTTCTAATGCTAGTTTAATTAAAAAAGAACATAACCTTTTAAGAAAAAAGAACTTTGAAAACATATTTATAGCATTACTACCAACTATAAACAGACCATTAAAACATTACATTACTTCTGCATCGTTCTACAAATCTATAATCCCTGAATCTAAAATATGTCTACTAAGAGATATAATTAAATAATTTAAAGACACTTCCAAATATTCATAACATTGTAGTATTGTTTTCTCTGTATGCATTAAATTCTATTTTACTTCATTATAATTATGTTTGCTCTCTGTTATTTCCTATTGTTATTTATATTTTTCTCCCTGTAGTGTAATCATATCTATCTAAATCTAAATTTATTTATAAATGGAACTTTGTCTGTGTGTGTGTATCTGTTACCTATAGACTCCGAAATGGCTGAACCAATTTTCTTGAAAATTTACACAGTTGTACTATAAGCATCTGTGAGTGTTCTTAGCTAGGTTTTGTGTTGAGGTACTCCTGATAAATATTGAAAATCGATAATCAAAAAAATCAGGTTATAGAAGTAATGGTCCAATTTTAATCAAATTTGATACACTCATAGACAAAGACATAAGAAAAGATATTCAGAAGTTTCAAGGTTGCAGTTCTTACAATAGTGCAGAAAATTGATAATATTTATAAATAAATCTATACCAGGAAATCAAAATTTGACTTACATCCATTTATTTTTCTTTCAGTCTACAGTTTTGCTTTAACTGGAAACTCTTAAGTCTTTCATGTCAACGTCCAAAGAGTCTAAGCTCTAGAACCATGGATTAGTTTTAAAGCTTTCATTACATCCGAGCAACGCCAGGCTATACTGCTAGTATTATTATATTTTATAATCATTACTAGCTGTAAGTACCTGGTGTTGCATGAGATGGGAAGAGTAAGATTTCCCATAGACAATTTAATCATTGGTCTTTGTAAGATAAAATGTACTACTATGCAGTAAGCGGATAGTTAGAAGTGCCTATTTGCAGAGCTTATAGGTGCAACATCAGTTGTTGTATGGCATAAGAGGGTAAACTGGGGCTGGGCAAATTTTGGAGGTTTGCTTTTGGGTTAGCTGCATGAAATCAATGTCTGCTTGAATGAATTTGCAAGGGGTGTGTAATTTTTTAAACAAATCACATGAAAAATGTAGAAGTGTATGGACATAGAAATCAGTAAGGATACACACATGAATGCAAACATGCACACACACTCATATATATATATATATATATATATATAATCTGAAAAGAATCTGCTTGAAGGAAAATCTCAAACAAATCCTGTTAGTATCAATTATTAAAATTAAATATTAAAACTGATCCAGCCAGAGGGCTCAATGTAATTAAATTTATTTATTTACAGAGCCAATATTTATTACATATAAAAATAAATAACATATATATATATATATATATATATATATATATATATATTTACTCTGTGTGTGTTTGTATATATATATATATATATTTACCATGTACATATGTGTATATATATATATACACTTCATTTATAACTCTATTCTAACCATCTATATGAATTGCGTCCATTCTATTTTTGTTCTGAAGAAGTTTGAATAAACCTCAAACTGCATTCTAAACATTTCAGACAATTATAATCTTTTCTTTCTGGTCAAAACCTTTTCAGACTTTTTGATTTAAGCTTCACCAGACATTAAATATGAGAGATAACACTTGTATTTTTTGAAAGAGTTATTCTCCATGTATAAATTACTGTGTTGAACTTACCTTTAACAAAAAAATACTTGAAAACAAGGAATTAAAACAAAATTAAACTGAAGAACTCCACACAATTTCTTTTTCTTTGTTGTATAGAATAATAAATTTGCAAGGATGGTGTGTAAGTTTTGAAACAAACTGGATGAAAAATGTGGAAGTCTATGTCAACAGAAATTAGTGAGGATACACACAGATCTGCACACACACTGACACACATCTTCAGTTTTATTAATATAGAGTAACATTAATTTTTTATTATTATATATTTAATTTTCTCCTATTTATTATATATTGTTATATATAGTTGTATGTCATTTATATTACTTAATTTTATTGATATAATATTGTACTTTATACATTACGACTATAACTTTATATGTATCTTTTAATATTTCTATATATTACTGAATTATGATATTGCAATAACTTTAATACATCAGTATTTAGTATTTTAATACATATTATTTAATTGAAAGATTCTCATTGTTAACAACTTATTTTGAAAAATTTATTTGTAAAAAAATAAATTTTGCTTAATACTTTTGCACATTATTTCACATGAATTTTAAATGGGAATCTATTTCATTTTATCATTCACATACATACTAACTTTAGCAACTCATAAACACACACAGTTTCATACATGGTTCTCTCATACACACACATTCATACATCATTCTCTCATTTTATTTGAAAAAGAAAATTCACCATCATTTGATACTTGTATACATTATTTTGCTGCAATTTTGAATGGGAATCTATTTCATTTTTCCATTTACACACATACTAACATTACCAACATCTAAATACACTTGACACATGCATTATTTTTGCATAATACATTCATGTTCAAAATAAACATCTATTGCTTTTTATCACATGTCACATGTCAGTGAGATCAAATCTCAATCAACATACCGTCCCTGTGAATTTTTAAAAAATTGTTTTAAAATTTTTTAAAATCATTCATCTTTAAAAACTCTCTGAAAAAGCTTAAAGGGAAACACATTAGATTTGACACATTTTTCCAACTTGTTCTTTGCTTATGTTATTCATCTTGTTGGGTTTTGATTTATATAAACAAACGTATGGAAGTACAACATTTGTATACTATTTTAAAAATTTATTAACAGTTTCAAAGGCCTTTTTATCCAACATCTCATCATCAGAAGAAAAATCATTAGGAAATAAATTAAATGAAAAGAACACCTCGGAGTTCTTGACAAAATCCAATGGAGAATCAGTAATGTGATTGATCCCGACTTGGCAGCTCGGCTGCAGTCGCTCTCTCACCAGTGTAACATGACTTCCCTGTGCTTCTTCTACACGGTTTTTGTCCAATGAACTTAGCTCACTGCTGCCCCCTATATATGAATGTACAGGAGCTACTAAACTAGCAACTAGGTCCCACTCTTTTACAGTGAAACTGATAAAATATAACTGCAATTTTTACTCAAACAGCTTCTTTTCTTGCACTTCTCGTCCGTGGAATTTCCTTCCGTATACTTGCTTCCCCAACACCTACAATCTCCAGGAATTTAAATGTAAGGACAATAGACATCTCTTATCTCACTAACATGTATTCTTTCTCTCAAGCTCTTTTCTCTATCCATTCCACCGGTATTCTCATCCATCTACTATCCTCCTCATGACATCCCCTATAACTAAGCCCTCTTTCTCATCACTTTTTCTTATGTAACCCCCTGTACAACAGTGGCAGTAAAACTGCCTTGCTTGGGGTGAAATGATTAAAAAAATAAATAAATAAAATTACCATGTCTCTATCTCACTCTTTTTTACCAACTTATTCACAATCCATCTTATTGCTGCTTTGTCTTCCTTTTCGTTTCTCATTCATGTTTTTTTTCTTAATATTTCTTTCTTTTCCATTTCTCAATTTTTTGTTCCATTCTCTTTCCTTCTCCTTTTTTTTCTTACTATTCTTTTCAACCTCTTTACCTTATGATTCTTTCTTTCCATATTTTAATTCTTCCCCAATTTCTTTGATTCATTTTTTTTTCTTCACTGATATTGTTCTATTTCTCTTTCCTTCCCATCTTTCAATTTCCATTTCCTCTCTCCATCTTCTCTAACTTTGCTACTTACTCTCCCTTTTCTTCTTTGTTTCTAATCTCTCCTCCTCTTCCATCAATCTCACATCTATTTCTCTTTCTTTTACATCTTCCCATTCTCATTTCTTCATGCTTCTCCACCCTCCCTATCTTTTCTACTTAAACCCCTTTTTTATTTTTTCTCCTTTTCATGTTTTTCTTCTTTCAACTTCCTTCTCCATATCTTGCATTTATTTCTCTTTTCCTCATCTTTCTTTTCTTACGTCTTCTTTCACCATCATCTCCTGTTTTCTATTTTCATTTCTATTTTCTACTCCCTCTCGTTTTTCCTGTTAAGCTTTTTTTTCTTAATTTTAATTTCTCCTCTACATCTTGCTTTTGTTTATCTTTTCCATCTTTTCTCTTCCTCTCAGTATTTTTTAAATTATTTCCTCCCCTCTTGATTCATTTTTCTTCTTGCATTTCTCGTTTGTTGTTTCTTCTTCTTCTTTACTATTTTATTTTTCTGTCTTGTTATTCTTTTTCCTCAACATACCTTTCCTTTTATTTCCCTTTCCATTCTTCAATTTTCTTTTTTCTGTTTTCTCTTGTCACCTTTTCCATTCTTCCCTTTTTTTCCCCATTCTTTTTTCTCTCCTCTCTTTTCCATTCTTCCTTTCTCTTTTCAATTTTCTTCTCTCCCCTCTTTTCCATTCTGTTTTTTCTTGTCTCTTTCCCCATTCCTTTTTCTCTTCTCTCTTTTTTCATTCTTCCCTTTTTTCTGTCTTTTCCATTCTTTTTTTCTCTTGTCTCTTTTCCATTCTTCCTTTTTTCTCTCTTTTCTTTTCTTGTCACTCTTCCATTCTTTTTTCTTTTCATCATTCTTTCCTTTCTTTATTTTTCCACCTGTTTTTTCTTCTATATTATTTCTCCTCCCTGTCTCTCTCATCTAATCAACCTTACCTGAATTCTATAAGAAATGAAGAGATTGTCTAATAAGGCTCAAATTCCAAGATTAGATTTGCCACTAATTCTTCTCCTGGGAAATGCACAAGACTTTATTTCTATGCTTAAACACTTTAACTGAATGCAAAAAAAAAAAAAGAAATAAGAAACATCAAGAAAACAAAAAATCTAAAATAAAAGATACCAATTTCAAAACATTTTCCACTTAAAAGCCTTTCAATAAAAAACACATGAATATGAAACATTCATGACAAATTAGATCATCACCAAAAAAAGAATACAACAAAATAATAAAGTGTGAATCTATGGCATAAATATTGATCAGAAACTGGTTTTATGAATAATTATCCCTGATCTAAATCATGATAGAGGAGCTATTGATTAAAGCCCTGAAATGGAACCACAAAAGTAGATTGTTAATGTTCAGTACTTAAAAACCCTAAATGTTTGAAAGAAAATAATTTCATGTCAAATCCAAAATTGTTTCTTATTTGTTTGTAATTTAAAACAGAGATTAAACAAAATGAATAATTAACTGATAATATTTGCAGAAATCTCTTGACTGCTGTCAATTCTGAGTTTTTAATATTTACATTATTTATGTAGTGGACATCAGTGCAGAATGAGAAATTAGAAAGCCAAATTCAAATTCCAGTTGAAGTCGTTGCATTCACTTCAGTGCAAATATCCTTAGGAAAGGCATTAGTCTGTCTCTTCCCTTTAGCTATGAATTAAGTAACAGAACAAATTAATTTCTGTAGCCTTGGTTGGCAACCAGTCTACTGATAAAAATAAGGGCAACATACTGTGGAAAAATCTTTTAGCCAGTCAGTCTTTTGAGACATGATCACTTAAGTGTGTATTACATATGAAACTTCACTGACTGACATTTATAATCAGACTAAATATTCCAAAAGTTAAGCTGAGTATTAAAAACAGAAACTTTGATAGAAACAAAGAAAATATTACTGAACTGTTAGTAATATGTGACCTCCTATATAGCAGTGAATAGTCAACAATCTTCTCAAAGATGAAGAAGAGACTTAATGCAACAGAAATAGTTGGAGTTTTGTTTAATGGCATATCAACCTCTGTTGGTTATTTAATTCCAAAGAGGTGGGTTTTTTTAATGTTCAGTTATAGTGAGAAGGTTGATTTAGTCAGATTTAAATGAAAAATTTTATTATTTTTATTCTAAAAAACTGAAGATGTCTTCTAGTTTTATATTCAAAAATGTATTGCTGCTGATAATTTTTTTCCATCAAAAATTCATTATTGCAATAAGTTTTCCTTTTTTTTCCTTTTACCAAAAATGTATTTTTGGTAAAACCTTTTCTTCAAAAATGTATCTTTTTCTATAAAATCTATTTTTATGTATATATTTCTATAAAAGTGTATTTTTATACTTTCATAGTGTTTTGACCCCAGTTTGGGGGTAACTATTTGCTCATAGCTGGGACCCTAACAGGTGCTACCATTCCAGGTCAAGGTGAACCTGAGAACAACAGCAATCAAGAGGTGGTTCCCTGCTCCTCACAACCTGCCAATCAGAGGCCTTGCTGCCAGATAGAATTTCCCGTCATGCCTAAGACTGCAATAGAAACATGTTTCTAAAGAAGAATGCTGAAAATAACAGAGACAGAATATGTGTGCAATGATAAAATTTTAGATAAAATTGGAACAAAAAGAAGACATAGATCTAGAGATAGTTGAAATTTTCTGGGCACATAAAGGAAGAGGGCTTGGAAAATCTGATACTCACAAGACAAATTGAAGGAAAGAGCGTCAATGGAAAGCAACACATAACATTTAGTGAGCTTGAACAAATTGATGGCAGAAAGGGGTTTAAGAGAAATAACAAAAAGATAAAATTTATTAAGAACTACAAAGGACAAGAAATTGTGGAGAGCCATGATCACCAACGTCCTGAGGTAAACAGCTCTTAGAAGAACAAGACTTAGCTCGAGTAAATGGATGGTGGAACAGAGTTTAGGAGAAATAAAAAAAAAGACAAAACCCTTTAAGAGCTACAAAACACAGGAGATTGTGGAGAGTCATGATTGCCAACATTGAAATGTAACATAAAGTGAATATCTTCACTTTAGTTGTTACAGTCATAAAATTTCTGCCATTGAGTATACCGCGCTTCTTCAGGGGTTTGTTAAGCAACCTTCAGCATATTTAGAGCTAAACACTTTATTCCATTTACGGTAGTAGATGGTTTTCATTCCATTATCTGTATCTACATATATCTTGTTTTTGGTTGTCTTTTTGGAATAATTTTTCTGCTTCTCTTAACTATATTTGGATAATCAAGTCAAAGGATTGAAGTCAAAATTACTATTTCACAAATTCATGGACTAATGCTTCAATTCAATCAGTGGAAATTAGAACTCTGGAGCCCTAAATCTCATGTCCTGCCTTGCTGTCAAGCTTTGTTGCTTCTACCATAGTAAAGGTAAAAATAACTTTCATACTTCAAGTTGTAGATTCAAGATTGTTTTAGAGGAAAACTTCCTAGAGGATTCAAGCAATGTTTAGTAAATTTCATGACATGATAAATGGGAGTTCAATCCCTGGCCTGAAGACTGGATTTTCTCAAACTCAGTAAAAACAAAACTGGCAATAACTACGAATTAAAAAAGATATGATTTCCCTTGAAAGGGTTTATAAAATACTGTTTAGTAAGTTAAATTAACAATGTTTATCAATAAGAAACAGTAATAATAATAATAATAAACATAATAATCATGGTAATAATGTATAATAATATAATAATAATAATCACAGAAATTTGGAATCATAAAATCCTACTTAGCACTGACATACATCAGTCAGTTAAGTTCCATACGTGAAACATGCTTGGGCGATCATGTCTCACAAGAGACATGACTGACTGGGCAGAAGATTTTCCTGCAGTAAATTGCCATTGCTTTCTGTGGTAGACTGGCTATAGAACCCAATCTGTCCTGTTATTTAACCCATAACTGGAAGGAAGAGCCAGATTAATACCTTTCCCAAGGGTATTTGCGCGTAAGTGAATGCAATGAATTCAACTGGAATTTGAACTCGGCACCCCGATTTCTCATTCTGAGGCAATATCCACTGCACCACATTGACATACATCAGCAAGATGAATAAAAAGGCAAGAAGCAGTAAAAACAATAACAATAAGGATTTCAATATAATAATAATAATAAGAAGAAGAATGTATAATAATAATCAAAGACATTTAAATCATGAGATACTATTAAAAGTGACATACATCAGAAAGATGAATGCAAAAGCAAGAAATAATGAAAAACAACAACAATTTCAATATAATAATAATAATAGATAATCATAATAGATATTTGGAATTATAAGATACAACTTAACACCGAGTCTATGGCTATATCGTTTTGAATATACCGGTTCCTGTTTGTTCACCGAAGTTAAGCAACATTGAGCCTGGTCAGTACTTAAATGGGTGTCCATTTTGAAAATACCAGGTGCTGTAAACGTATGGACCAAGAATAGTCCACCAGTCCTCCAGGTTTGGGGATTGGGTGCAGAGCTCACAACCCTGCCCCATAAAAAACAGTTTGTTACAGAAACAGCAACAAAAAAAATTTTCTGCCCTATGAACCATCTGGGTGTGATGGATAAATGATGATGATGACTTAACACTGACATACATCATCAAGATGAATGAAAAAGCAAGAAATAGTAAGCATAATAACAATTACAATATGACAATAATAATAAATATTTGGAATTATAAGATACTACTTAACACTGACATACACCAGCAAGATGAATGAAAAAGCAAGAAATAGTAAACATAATAACAATTACAATATGACAATAATAATAAATATTTGGAATTATAAGATACTACTTAACACTGACATACACCAGCAAGATGAATGAAAAAGCAAGAAATAGTAAACATAATAATATGAAGAATTTTATTAATAATAATAATCATAGAAATTTGGAAATATGAGATCCTACTTAACACTGACATTCATCAGTATGCCACGTGTTCTTCGAAGATGCCACGTGTTCTTCGAATAGGAATTTACCTAGCAGGCTGACTCGCTGTTAATTTTTGGGAAAAGCAAGAATTGAAGAATGAATCCTTAATTCAAATTTCCTGTGTTAAACTGTGAGGTATTTTCCGTTTTTTTTTTTTTGTTTTGTTTTAATATATATCTGTGTTTTTGTTCCCCCCCCCTTTTTGGAGTTCATACTTCATTTGGGAGGGAAAAAAAAAAAGTTTGAAATTTATATTTATTCTGTTACGCGAAGCTACTTTGGCCAAGTTATCAGCAGCCATTACAGCTCCATGCCACGTGTTCTTCGAATAGGAATTTACCTAGCAGGCTGACTCGCTGTTAATTTTTGGGAAAAGCAAGAATTGAAGAATGAATCCTTAATTCAAATTTCCTGTGTTAAACTGTGAGGTATTTTCCGTTTGTTTTTTTTTTTTGTTTTGTTTTAATATATATCTGTGTTTTTGTTCCCCCCCCCCCTTTTTGGAGTTCATACTTCATTTGGGAGGGAAAAAAAAAAAGTTTGAAATTTATATTTATTATGTTACGCGAAGCTACTTTGGCCAAGTTATCAGCAGCCATTACAGCTCCATGCCACGTGTTCTTCGAATAGGAATTTACCTAGCAGGCTGACTCGCTGTTAATTTTTGGGAAAAGCAAGAATTGAAGAATGAATCCTTAATTCAAATTTCCTGTGTTAAACTGTGAGGTATTTTCCGTTTGTTTTTTTTTTGTTTTGTTTTGTTTTAATATATATCTGTGTTTTTGTTCCCCCCCTTTTTGGAGTTCATACTTCATTTGGGAGGGAAAAAAAAAAGTTTGAAATTTATATTTATTCTGTTACGCGAAGCTACTTTGGCCAAGTTATCAGCAGCCATTACAGCTCCATGCCACGTGTTCTTCGAATAGGAATTTACCTAGCAGGCTGACTCGCTGTTAATTTTTGGGAAAAGCAAGAATTGAAGAATGAATCCTTAATTCAAGAAAATTTCCTGTGTTAAACTGTGAGGTAGTATTTTCCGTTTTGTTTTTTTTTTTTTTGTTTTGTTTTAATATATCTGTGTTTTTGTTCCCCCCCCTTTTTGGAGTTCTACCATTTTGGGAAAAAAAAAAAAAGTTTGAAATTTATATTTATTCTGTTACGCGAAGCTACTTTGGCCAAGTTATCAGCAGCCATTACAGCTCCATGCCACGTGTTCTTCGAATAGGAATTTACCTAGCAGGCTGACTCGCTGTTAATTTTTGGGAAAAGCAAGAATTGAAGAATGAATCCTTAATTAAATTTCCTGTGTTAAACTGTGAGGTATTTTCCGTTTGTTTTTTTTTTTTGTTTTGTTTTAATATATATCTGTGTTTTTGTTCCCCCCCCCTTTTTTGGAGTTCATACTTCATTTGGGAGGGAAAAAAAAAAAAAAAGTTTGAAATTTATATTTATTCTGTTACGCGAAGCTACTTTGAGCGAGTTATCCCAGCAGCATTACAGCTCCATGCCACGTGTTCTTCGAATAGGAATTTACCTAGCAAGGCTGACTCGCTGTTAATTTTGGAAAAGCAAGAATTGAAGAATGAATCCTTAATTCAAATTTCCTGTGTTAAACTGTGGGGTATTTTCCGTTTGTTTTTTTTTTTGTTTTGTTTTAATATATATCTGTGTTTTTGTTCCCCCCCTTTTTGGAGTTCATACTTCATTTGGGAGGAAAAAAAAAAAAAAAGTTTAAATTTATATTTATTATGTTACGAAGCTACTTTGGCCAAGTTATCAGCAGCCATTACAGCTCCATGCCAGTGTTCTTGAATAGGAATTTACCTAGCAGGCTGACTCGCTGTTAATTTTGGGAAAAGCAAGAATTGAAGAATGAATCCTTAATTCAAATTTCCTGTGTTAAACTGTGAGGTATTTTCCGTTTGTTTTTTTTTTTTTTGTTTTGTTTTAATATATCTGTGTTTTTGTTCCCCCCCCTTTTTGGAGTTCGCCATTTGGGAGGAAAAAAAAAAAAAGTTTGAAATTTATATTTATTCTGTTACGCGAAGCTACTTTGGCCAAGTTACTCAGCAGCCATTACAGCTCCATACCACGTGTTCTTCGAATAGGAATTTACCTAGCAGGCTGACTCGCTGTTAATTTTGGGAAAAGCAAGAATTGAAGAATGAATCCTTAATTCAAATTTCCTGTGTTAAACTGTGAGGTATTTTCCGTTGTTTTTTTTTGTTTTGTTTTAATATATATCTGTGTTTTTGTTCCCCCCCCTTTTTTTGGAGTTCTGCTTCATTTGGGAGGAAAAAAAAAAAAAAAGTTTGAAATTTATATTTATTATGTTACGCGAAGCTATTTTGGCCAAGTTATCAGCAGCCATTACAGCTCCATGCCATTGTTCTTCGAATAGGAATTTACCTAGCACGTTGACTCGCTGTTAATTTTTTGGGAAAAACAGAATTGAAGAATGAATCCTTAATTCAAATTTCCTGTGTTAAACTGTGAGGTATTTTCCGTTTGTTTTTTTTTTTTGTTTTGTTTTAATATATCTGTGTTTTTGTTCCCCCCCCCCTTTTGGAGTTCATACTTCATTTGGGAGGAAAAAAAAAGTTGAAATTTATATTTATTCTGTTACGCGAAGGCTACTTTGGCCAAGTTATCAGCAACCATTACAGCTCCATGCACGTGTTCTTCGAATAGGAATTTACCTAGCAGGCTGACTCGCTGTTAATTTTTGGGAAAGCAAGAATTGAAGAATGAATCTGTATTCCAAATTTCCTGTGTTAAACTGTGAGGTATTTTCCGTTTGTTTTTTTTGTTTTGTTTTTTAATATATATCTGTGTTTTTGTTCCCCCCCTTTTTGGAGTTCATACTTCATTTGGGGAGGGAAAAAAAAAAAAAAAAAAGTTTGGAAATTTATATTTATTCTGTTACGCGAAGCTACTTTGGCCAAATTATCAGCAGCCATTACAGCTCCATGCCACGTGTTCTTCGATAGGAATTTACCTAGCAGGCTGACTCGCTGTTAATTTTTGGGAAAAGCAAGAATTGAAGAATGAATCCTTAATTCAAATTTCCTGTGTTAAACTGTGAGGTATTTTCCGTTTGTTTTTTTTTTGTTTTGTTTTAATATATCTGTGTTTTTGTTCCCCCCCTTTTTTGGAGTTCATACTTCATTTGGGAGAGAAAAAAAAAAAAGTTTGAAATTTATATTTATTCTATTCTGTGAAGCTACTTTGGCCAAGTTATCAGCAGCCATTACAGCTCCATGCCACGTGTTCTTCGAATAGGAATTTACCTAGCAGGCTGACTCGCTGTTAATTTTTGGGAAAAAGCAAGAATTGAAGAATGAATCCTTAATTCAAATTTCCTGTGTTAAACTGTGAGGTATTTTCCGTTGTTTTTTTTTTGTTTTGTTTTAATATATATCTGTGTTTTTGTTCCCCCCCTTTTTGGAGTTCATACTTCATTTGGGAGGAAAAAAAAAAGTTTGAAATTTATGTTTATTCTGTTACGCGAAGCTACTTTGGCCAAGTTATCAGCAGCCATTACAGCTCCATGCCACGTGTTCTTGAATAGGAATTTACCTAGCAGGCTGACTCGCTGTTAATTTTTGGGAAAAGCAAGAATTGAAGAATGAATCCTTAATTCAAATTTCCTGTGTTAAACTGTGAGGTATTTTCCGTTTGTTTTTTTTTGTTTTGTTTTAATATATATCTGTTTTGTTCCCCCCCCCCTTTTTGGAGTTCATGCTTACATTTGGGAGGGAAAAAAAAAAGTTTGAAATTTATATTTATTATGTTACGCGAAGCTACTTTGGCAAGTTAAAATGACAGCCATTACAGCTCCATGCCACGTGTTCTTCGAATAGGAATTTACCTAGCAGGCTGACTCGCTGTTAATTTTTGGGAAAAGCAAAGAATTGAAGAATGAATCCTTAATTCAAATTTCCTGTGTTAAACTGTGAGGTATTTTCCGTTTTGTTTTTTTTTTTTTTGTTTTTGTTTTAATATATATCTGTGTTTTTGTTCCCCCCCCCCCCTTTTTGGAGTTCATACTTCATTTTGGGAGAAAAAAAAAAGTTTGAAATTTATATTTATTATGTTACGCGAAGCTACTTTGGCCAAGTTATCAGCAGCCATTACAGCTCCATGCCACGTGTTCTTCGAATAGGAATTTACCTAGCAGGCTGACTCGCTGTTAATTTTTGGGAAAAGCAAGAATTGAGAATGAATCCTTAATTCAAATTTCCTGTGTTAAACTGTGAGGTATTTTCCGTTTGTTTTTTTTTTTTTTGTTTTTGTTTTAATATATCTGTGTTTTTGTTCCCCCCTTTTTGGAGTTCATACTTCATTTGGGAGGAAAAAAAAAAAGTTTGAAATTTATATTTATTATGTTACGCGGCTACTTTGGCCAAGTTATCAGCAGCCATTACAGCTCCATGCCACGTGTTCTTCGAATAGGAATTTACTATGAGCTGACTCGCTGTTAATTTTGGGAAAAAGCAAAAATTGAAGAATGAATCCTTAATTCAAATTTCCTGTGTTAAACTGTGAGGTATTTTCCGTTTGTTTTTTTTTTTTGTTTTGTTTTAATATATATCTGTGTTTTGTTCCCCCCCCCCCCCCCTTTTTGGAGTTCTTCATTTGGGAGAGAGAAAAAAAAAAAAAGTTTGAAATTTATATTTATTATGTTACGAAACTACTTTGGCCAGATTATCCAACCCCAGCCATTACAGCTCCGTGCCACGTGTTCTTCGAATAGGAATTTCCCTAGCAGGCTGACTCGCTGTTAATTTTTGGGAAAAGCAAGAATTGAAGAATGAATCCTTAATTCAAATTTCCTGTGTTAAACTGTGAGGTATTTTCCGTTTGTTTTTTTTTTGTTTTGTTTTAATATATCTGTGTTTTTGTTCCCCCCCCCCCCTTTTTGGAGTTCATACTTCATTTGGGAGGAAAAAAAAAAAAGTTTGAAATTTATATTTATTATTCTGTTACGCGAAGCTACTTTGGCCAAGTTATCAGCAGCCATTACAGCTCCATGCCACGTGTTCTTCGAATAGGAATTTACCCTGAGCTGACTCCGCTGTTAATTTTTGGGAAAAGCAAGAATTGAAGAATGAATCCTTAATTCAAATTTCCTGTGTTAAACTGTGAGGTATTTTCCGTTTGTTTTTTTTTGTTTTGTTTTAATATATATCTGTGTTTATTTCCTCCCCCTTTTGGAGTTCATACTTCATTTGGGAGGGGAAAAAAAAAAAAGTTTGAAATTTATATTTATTATGTTACGCGAAGCTACTTTGGCCAAGTTATCAGCAGCCATTACAGCTCCATGCCACGTGTTCTTCGAATAGGAATTTACCTGAGGCTGACTCGCTGTTAATTTTTGGGAAAAGCAAGAATTGAAGAATGAATCCTTAATTCAAATTTCCTGTGTTAAACTGTGAGGGTATTTTCCGTTTGTTTTTTTTTTTGTTTTGTTTTAATATATCTGTGTTTTGTTTTCCCCCCCCCTTTTTGGAGTTCATACTTCATTTGGGAGAAAAAAAAAAAAAGTTTGAAATTTATATTTATTCTGTTACGCGGGAAAGCTACTTTGGCAAAGTTATCAGCAGCCATTACAGCTCCATGCCACGTGTTCTTCGAATAGGAATTTACCTAACCCAAACTGAAGCTCGCTGTTAATTTTTGGGAAAAGCAAGAATTGAAGAATGAATCAACAATTCAAATTTCCCTGTGTTAAACTGTGAGGTATTTTCCGTTTGTTTTTTTTTTTGTTTTTTGTTTTAATATATATCTGTGTTTTGTTCCCCCCCTTTTTTGGAGTTCATACTTCATTTGGGAGGGAAAAAAAAAAAAAAAAAGTTTTGAAATTTATATTTATTCTGTTACGCGAAGCTACTTTGACCAAGTTATCCTTGTCGTACAGCTCCATGCCCGTGTTCTTCGAATAGGAATTTACCTAGCAGGCTGACTCGCTGTTAATTTTTGGGAAAAGCAAGAATTGAAAAAGGTGAATCCTTAATTCAAATTTCCTGTGTTAAACTGTGAGGTATTTTCCGTTTGTTTTTTTTGTTTTGTTTTAATATATCTGTGTTTTTGTTCCCCCCCTTTTTTGGAGTTCATACTTCATTTTGGGAGGAAAAAAAAAAAGTTTGAAATTTATATTTATTCTGTTACGCGAAGCTACTTTGTGAAGTTATCCTTGTATTCTAGCTCCATGCCACGTGTTCTTCGAATAGGAATTTACCTAGCAGGCTGACTCGCTGTTAATTTTTTAGGAGAAAAGCAAGAATTGAAGAATGAATCCTTAATTCAAATTTCCTGTGTTAAACTGTGAGGTATTTTCCGTTTGTTTTTTTTTTTTTTTTTTTTTGTCTTGTTTTAATATATATCTGTGTTTTTGTTTCCCCCCCCCTTTTTGGAGTTCATACTTCATTTGGGAGGAAAAAAAAAGTTTGAAATTTATATTTATTCTGTTATGCGAAGCTACTTTGGCCAAGTTATCAGCAGCCATTACAGCTCCATGCCACGTGTTCTTCGAATAGGAATTTACCTAGCAGGCTGACTCGCTGTTAATTTTTGGGAAAAGCAAGAATTGAAGAATGAATCCTTAATTCAAATTTCCTGTGTTAAACTGTGAGGTATTTTCCGTTTGTTTTTTTTTTTGTTTTGTTTTAATATATATCTGTGTTTTTGTTCCCCCCCCATTTTTGGAGTTCATACTTCATTTGGGAGGGAAAAAAAAAAAAAGTTTGAAATTTATATTTATTATGTTACGCGAAGCTACTTTGGCCAAGTTATCAGCAGCCATTACAGCTCCATGCCACGTGTTCTTCGAATAGGAATTTACCTAGCAGGCTGACTCGCTGTTAATTTTTGGGAAAAGCAAGAATTGAAGAATGAATCCTTAATTCAAATTTCCTGTGTTAAACTGTGAGGTATTTTCCGTTTGTTTTTTTTTTTTTGTTTTGTTTTAATATATATCTGTGTTTTTGTTCCCCCCCCCTTTTTGGAGTTCATACTTCATTTGGGAGGGAAAAAAAAAAAAGTTTGAAATTTATATTTATTCTGTTACGCGAAGCTACTTTGGCCAAGTTATCAGCAGCCATTACAGCTCCATGCCACGTGTTCTTCGAATAGGAATTTACCTAGCAGGCTGACTCGCTGTTAATTTTTGGGAAAAGCAAGAATTGAAGAATGAATCCTTAATTCAAATTTCCTGTGTTAAACTGTGAGGTATTTTCCGTTTGTTTTTTTTTTTTTTTGTTTTGTTTTAATATATCTGTGTTTTTGTTCCCCCCCCCTTTTTGGAGTTCATACTTCATTTGGGAGGGAAAAAAAAAAAAGTTTGAAATTTATATTTATTCTGTTACGCGAAGCTACTTTGGCCAAGTTATCAGCAGCCATTACAGCTCCATGCCACGTGTTCTTCGAATAGGAATTTACCTAGCAGGCTGACTCGCTGTTAATTTTTGGGAAAAGCAAGAATTGAAGAATGAATCCTTAATTCAAATTTCCTGTGTTAAACTGTGAGGTATTTTCCGTTTGTTTTTTTTTTTGTTTTGTTTTAATATATATCTGTGTTTTTGTTCCCCCCCCCTTTTGGAGCTCATTTGGACTTTAACTAAGTTAAAACTTAAACTCCACTTTTGTAATTTGTGTTCTCTTTTTTTTCAAAGGAGTGTTCGTTTGTTTGTTTTTTTTTTTTTTTTTTTTTTTTTTTTTTTTTTTTTTTTTTTTAATAGGAGTAGATAGGACACACTATCGCCCGGTCTATACTCCTCCCACGTCTATTGAACTGGAGTAGAGGCTCGTTCCTTGTTTCCTGTTTAGGATGTGGTTTCCGGTTTTCACTTCTCTCTCTTCAGACCTTGGTACTGGTGCTTCCGTGAGTTTCCTGCGATCTGGCCGGTTGGTGGCAATGGCTCATCACTGTGAGGGTACCGGGTTGGCAGTTTCCTGGTTGCTGCTTCCGACTGGTAGTTAGGAGCCCTAACTCTTGCGTAGCGTCAAGAGCGGCTGCTCTGATCAACAGTTGTATAATATCGGGGTTCTTGTAGTGCCATGTCGCGCATGGATAGGTGTCCCTGCAAGCGCTTTCGGTGGGCAACCCCGAGGCCACACCTTGTTGCAGCCTTAGCCAGTCTCCCTCCCAGCACAGATCGTGGGTAATGACCGCCTGTATCCTCTACCCTAGGTCCCTTTCTATAAACAAAAATCATGACAAAACAAAACAGAAATGACTCTAAACCAGTTAAATCCAAACCACCTAAGCCCATTAACCTCTCCTTCACTAATATCCGAGGCATTCGTACTAACTTTGCTAGTGTAGAAGCGTTCCTGCATGAAAAGTCCCCTGACATCCTCGCGCTCTGCGAAACTAACCTCAACTCAGCTATTCCCTCCTCTGACCTCTTCATCCCTGGTTATCTTCCCCTTTTAAGGAAGGATTCTACTGTCCACATGCATGGGCTGGGTGTTTATGTCAGCGAACACCTCCCCATAACTAGGGTGACTTCACTCGAATCTACTGACCACCAATACATATGTCTCCGCTTGTCTCTCCTCAGTTCGGTTAGCTACCTATTCTTCCTTTACCGTTCTCCCTCCTCTCCTGACTGCTCCCTACTAGATAGCATTGCCGACGACATAGATAAGGCTATTTCCTATCACCCATTTGCCCACATATTTGTATTTGGAGACCTCAATGCCCATCACTCTGAGTGGCTTGAAAACGCTGTTACTGATTCAGCGGGCATTCACGCCATGAACTTTGCTATTTCCCAATCCCTTACGCAAGTGGTGGACTTCCCCACTCGCTTCCCAAGCACACCCTCGGGTCATTCCTCTCTGCTAGATATATGTTTCACCTCTGCGCCCGACGCCTGTCAAGTCTCGCAGCTTTGCCCTCTCGGCAACTCCGACCACGCTGTAGTCTCCCTCAGTATTTCTTTCCAATCTCACTCCCCCCAGGATCCCCCTACTTATAGAACCTCCTACCTCTACCAAAAAGCTGACTGGGATGCCTTTCGCGATTTCCTCTGCGACGTCCCTTGGGGAAAAGTGTTTGACCTATCAGTTGATGACTGTGCCTCTGAGGTCTCGTCATGGGTGAAAGCTGGCATTGATGCCTTCATACCCACCAGGAAGTATTGCTTAAAACCTCATTCCTCTCCGTGGTTCTCTCCGGCCTGCTCAGCCGCCATTGCCCACAGGAACCATTTCTTCCATCTATTCCGGAGACAGCCAACTGATCACAATAGGCGCCTGTTCACATCCGCTCGCAGTGAGTGCAAGAGAACCCTAAATGACGCCAAACAGTTGTTTGCGGAGAGAATGCGACAGCGCATAGCTGACCGCAAGTTCGGCTCCAAGGACTATTGGAGGATTTGTAAACGAGTGCTCAACAATAGGAAATCCTCAATACCTCCTTTAATCTATGGATTTGATGTTCTCACGTCATCTGCTGAGAAAGCTGAGTGCTTTGCCCGCAGATTCTCATCCAACTCCACACTCAACTCGTCCGGAGTGCACCCACCCGACTTCCCTATTAGAACTGAGGCCAAACTGCATGACGTATATATTACCCCGACAATAGTATCCAGAGTAATTTCAAAACTCGACCCCCATAAGGCGTGTGGAGACGATGGAATCCCGGTGATAGTCCTTAAGAGGTGTGCCCCTGAACTTTCCCCTGTCCTCTCTAAACTGTTTAACTACTGCCTTTCTGCTTCCTGCTTTCCTGCATGCTGGAAATTCTCCTCAGTCGTTCCTGTCTTTAAGAACTGTGGTGAACCCTCGGACCCATCCAACTATCGCCCTATCAGTCTTCTACCAATATTCGGGAAAGTGTTCGAGGCTATAATAAATGCTGAAATAGTTCATCATCTCACCGCCCACAAACTGTTCTCCGACAGGCAATATGGATTCCGATTTGACAGGTCCACAGCCGACCTGCTAACTACTGTAACGGAGTACATGCTACAGGCCCTTGATGAGTCTGACGAGGCTCGCGCGGTTGCTCTGGATATCTCCAAGGCTTTCGACAGGGTTTGGCACCCTGGCCTCCTATGCAAACTACGCGGTTATGGTATTACCGGTCGCCTGCTTGACCTAATCCAATCTTTCTTAAATAACCGCAAAATGAAGGTCGTTCTGAATGGGCGTGCCTCTTCGTCCTACAGCACGAATGCTGGTGTCCCACAAGGCTCTATCCTGGGCCCAACGCTCTTCCTTATTTTCATCAACGACCTCCCAGACGAGATCAGGTCCCAAGTAGGCATCTACGCAGATGACACTACAATATACTCCCGCTCCAGTAAGAAACCTGTCGTGGCGGACAGACATAATCTCGCTGCTGACCTTGAGCGGGATCTACACTCTGTGGTGAACTGGGGCAAGAAGTGGCTTGTCAACTTCAATTCCTCTAAGACCAAGCTGTTGTCTGTCAACCATTACAGGCAACCTCTTCTGCCTCCCATAAGCATGGACCAGATGATTCTCCCGGAGAGTAATACACTACGCCTCCTCGGACTTACCCTGTCCTCAGACCTCAAATGGAAGCACTATATTGAATCCATAGCAAAATCTACTGCTAAGAAGATTGGGTCACTATGTCGATCCAGGATGTTTTTTCCACCTGAATCCATCCTGCATATATACAAGTCAACCATCCGTCCGTGCATGGAGTACTGCTGCCATTTATGGTCAGGTGCCCCTGCCGTTCTCCTCAGTGTTCTTGACAAGCTCCAAAGGAGAGTCTGTAATGTGATAGGTACTGATCTGGCGACTCGTCTGCAGCCACTTTCCCATCGTCGAAATGTGGCCTCCCTCTGTCTCTTCTATAAATACTTTCATGGCTTCTGCTCGGATGAGCTTAAGTCACTGATGCCTCCTCAACAGGTGTTTACCCGTTCAACCAGACTGGCAACTGGGTCCCACCCATTCACAGTCAGGTTAGCCAAACGCAGACGACAATTCTACTCCTGCAGCTTCCTCTCTCGCACTTCCCGCCTGTGGAACTCACTCCCGTATTCTTGCTTTCCTGACGGCTACGACCTCCAGAAATTTAAAAGCAAAGTTAATACTCACCTACTAACCACTGGCCTCTAGCTCTCTCCCCTCCCCTGTATAACCTTCCCTTTCTCTCCGCCCATGTACCTGTCATTGCACCTGCTTTCTCAGTTTTCTATTGTTCCTTTCTAACTAGCTTGTACTCCTCACTCTTTTCTAATTAATCTTTCTACATTTATGTAACCTCCTGCACATCAGTGGCGTTTCTGCCTTGCTCGGGGTGAAATGATTTAAAAAAAAAAAAAAAAAAAAAAAAAAAAAAGATAAAATGAAAAGCAAGAAATAGTAAATATAAAAAGAATTTAGAAAAATTCACAGAGGAAGGAAAGAAAAAAAAATAAAAATAAGATATTTTTGTCAATGATTTCAAAAGTTAAGAAAACAGATCATAAAGACATATTCAGTGCAGAGCTACTATAGTTAAACACTAAAGTCTAAGGAGGCAGGAGTCACTTCAAGAGGATGGGTGGAGGAATCCTAGATTCATTTTTTATGGTTAGAATAAACCTATTTTCCTGCCACGGTGGGGGTTTAGAAATTAGTCAGATAAGAAAGAAGTATACACTTATCCAGTTAAATTTACAGCTTGTATAGAGCACAAACTTAAAGATATGAAGAAATGTTTG
The DNA here is from genome assembly GCA_037127315.1 of Ascarosepion bandense. Lineage (NCBI taxonomy): Eukaryota > Metazoa > Mollusca > Cephalopoda > Sepiida > Sepiidae > Ascarosepion > Ascarosepion bandense. Next base: position 2,991,280 of record JBBBDQ010001397.1, on the reverse strand, counting down.
AGATAAGAAAAATATTTTTAATTTCCCATAATTTACAAGGTTTGCTTGATTTCAAATGTTCCATGTTCTGATCTACAAAAACTGTATGTGCATGAAGAACAGACTCAGCAAGCTGAGTTCAAATTATACCCAATGCTGTTGCACTGACTCTCACAACAATATACTTGAAAATTGTATACAATTCTTCTCCCCCAGATATAGATTAAATATCAGGGTCATTTGGAATAGCCCTAACATAGAAGGCAAGTAATCTAAAAGAAAAAAACTCTGAATTCCAAAGCCATTACAAAAATTAAAGAACATTACTTTGAGATTCTTTTCTCACTAAATCAAATAGTCTTTGAATACATTTAAATTGAGCAATCAGATGCAATTGCATATTTTTTTTAATAACTTCACCCCAAGTAAAGCTATAAAGTCACTAAGACACAAGAGGTTATTGTGCATCAGAGGATATGAGAAAAAATATTAAAGAGATTAATAAAAGAACATGAATTAAAAAATACAGGAAATTTAAAGTTTTGGGGGTCAGAGTTCATGAGGAAAGGAGAAGATTGTAGAGGTCAGAAATTATGTGGAAACAAGAAGCTAGAAGAGGTCAGAGTTGATAAGGAAACCAAAAGCTTGATGAAGTCTAAGTTGATGAGGAAACAAAAAGCTTGAAAAGGTGAAGTTGATGAGATAATTAGAAGATTAAAGAGGTTAGAATTGATGTGGAAACAAAAAAGCTTGAAGAGGTTAGAGTTTATGTGGAAACAAAAAGATAAAAGAGGTCAGAGTTGATGTGAAAACAAGAAGCTTGAAGATATCAGAGTTGATTTATAAACACAAAGGTTGAAGTGAGTACCAAAAATAAGAAGTGCAACAGAAGAAACTGTTAGCTTAGAACTTACAGTTACTTGTAGGCATTTCAACTGTAAAAAGTTTACAAAACATCTGTTGCATAAATGTCAAGTAAAATGGTGTCAAATTCTGCTTAATGTCGTTTCATTTGCTTTCATACAAGCTCTTGAGAAATGTATGAACCCATATTCTCCTCCAGATATTGAAATAAATAGCTGGGTAGATTGGAATCTCTACTCTTAATATAGGAAGCAACTCATCTAAGAGAATAAAATCTCTGAATTTCAAAACCATGAAGAAGCCAGCAGGAAACATCCTCACTATCTTCCCTAGAATCCATGGTAACTCAAAGCCATTTCTTGCATCTTAATTTCACTCTTCAATTACAAATGAATAGTTCTCATTTATTCTGTTCAATTAACTGTTCAAACTGTAGCTAATCTAGCAAAAGAAGACAGCCCTGAACAACAATGCAGAAAGTAAAGGAAGTTCTTGTTTAGCTATGAACTGAAAAAAATTAAAAATTCAATAACAGAATACCAAATGTGTATCAAGTTTTACAGCTGTATGCTCTTACTAACACCAACCATTTCATGAGATTGGAAACACACTATCTCTGGGACGATTACCTACTAAGGTTAAAGAGTTCAGTCTGCCCTATTCTGTACAGAGAAAATGTAGAGGCTATATTTTAGAGATTTCCATCTCTTAGACAAGTTGCTATTCAAATCTAAAAACTCTTACCCACCTAAGCAGTTTAACTTCATACTTAACACAGTTTGTTTTCGTTTTTGGAAGGAGGTTCCTATTGTCCCACAGTCGGAACCCTGACAAGTGCTACCACTGGGTCAGAGTAGACCTGGGAACAACAGCAATTAAGAAGTGGTTCCACATTCCTCAAAACCTCCAATCCCACAATCAAAGGCCATGTTGTCAAATATAGTTCATCATGATACTCAGGACAGGAAGAAAGCAGCAGGAAACATCCTCACTATCTTCCTTAGAATCCATGACAACTCAAAGCCATTTCTTGCATCTTAATTTCACTCTCCAATTACAAATGAATAGTTCTCATTTATTCTGTTCAATTAACTGTTCAAACTGTAGCTAATCTAGCAAGAGAAGACAGCCCTTAACAACAATGTAGAAAATAAAGGAAGTTTTTGTCTAGTTATAAACTGTGAAAAAAATTAAAAATTCATTAACAGAAAAACAACTGTGTATCATGTTTAAGTTATTTACTTTCATTTTTTATTTTATTTTCATTTACTTCTCGGATCTTATTTACCATTAAAGCCAATATAGGCAATGTTTAATTTTTTGCTTGGTACAAGGATCTCAGAAATCATCAAGATGTCTTAATGGAATTTTCTATCCTGGCATCTCTGTATTAAATGTAATTATTTTTGTCACTGTTTATCTACTCTCTATAATACAAGACAAGTATTTTGTCAAAATTAAGAATCCTTGACCTCATTACACTGTCAACTGTTGTAATATGTCAACAAGACAATACACAGGGAAAGACTGATTTATGCCTTTTATTCAACTTTATATCTGACACAATTTTTAAGAATCTTTCTAATTTCAAGGGTACAGTAGACTAAAAAAGAAAAAATACAAGACTAGTAGCAACTAAAAACCATTGACAAAATTCATAGGAAAAGACCAATTCATCCCTTTCTTCAATAGTACTTGGACAAAGTAAACAAATCAACATCATTATCATCATCAGTCCAATAACTAAAAGTGGTTAAGAAGCCCCTGCCCAGTTGAGCACCTGATTAATATCAAAGTAGCAAAAGAAATCTGAAGGTGCATTGGAATGGCAAAAGATGTTTTCAAAAAGCTAAGCAAAGTATTAAGAAACAAGAATTTTATGAGAAAAAAAAGAGAACTGAACTGTTATGTAATATAATTCACATTAAGTTCAATGGATATCGGCTTGAAATGAGAAATCGGAGAGCTGAGTTCAAATTCCAGTTGAATTTGTTGCATTCACTTACGCGCAAATATCCTTTGGAAAGGTATATATTCATCTCTTCTTCCACCAGCTATGAGTTGAATAGCAGGACAAATAGAATTCTATAGCCTTGGTTGGCAACTAGTCTACCACAGAAAGAAATGGCAACCTGCTGCGGGAAAATCTTCTGCCTAGTCAGTCATGGATTGACAAAGACATGACTGCCCAAGTGTGTGTCATGTATGATAATTAACATAAAAAATAACACCTGAAATATTTAAAACATAAAATGTGGAAAGACAGCTTGGAAAATTTGATATGCACAGGATTTACTGAAGTTCAAATGGATAAAGTAAAACAATGCATAACTCTAGCTAGCTTGTGTAAATGGAAAGACTGAGAAAGTTTGAGGAGATATGACAAAAAGATAAAATTTATTAAAAACTACGAAGGAAAGGAAATCATGGTGAGCCATGATTGCGCATGTCTTAAAAGAGCACCATACATTGAAAAAATTTATATTTTTTGACAGTTAACATCACAAGAAAAATTGTATCATTCTTAGAGTTTTCAACAAAATACATATCTAGACAAGATTTTATGCTGCATCAGCCGATTGATAAAACACTGACCTTTTCATGAACTATTGAGAGAGATCGAGAAAGATTTCAAAAAAATATTGGCTTATTTTGACAGATGTTACAGGTATCATGGGTTTAGAATCTGGTGACAGAATAAATATTGCATTACAAAATATTCCTTGAAAAAAGCAGAGATATTTTGAAATTAGCTGTCAAAATAAACAGGTGGTATGATCACACTAAGCAAGTCAGCTTTTTCCTTTGCTCTTATCAGAATGGAATGTTTGATAAATTTTAAAATATTCTTTTCAAAACAGCTCACTTGTTTCCGTGTAAGATGATTGATAAAGTCTACTTTTAAACTGCCATATCTCATTTTAATTTGTAATTTTGTTTTCTTAGAAATTGCAGTTTTAACAATTTCAACTTAAGCATTATGTGCAAATACCCTTGGGAAAGGTATTAATCCTTCTCTTCCCTCCAGTTATACGTTAAATAACAGAACAGATTGGGTTCTATAGCCTAGGCTGGCAACCAGTCTACTGCAGAAAATAATGGCAACTTACTGTGAGATAATCTTCTGCCCAGTCAGTCATGTCTTGAAAGAGACATGATCGCCCAAGCTTGTATCATGTATGGCACTTAACTGACTGAATTAATCAGTTGCTAATATCCCCAATGAAACACTGCAGTCATGATGCTAAAGATAACATCAATTAGAAAAGTGACTTTACATTTGGATTAAGTATATATATATATATATATATATATATATATATATATATTAATGCATGTTTTATTAAATAATATAGACAAGTTTTGTCAATTTATTTTAAGTAAATTTTTTCATATTCTCTGATAAAATTAATTGCATTAGCATTAGATGAAGAAAGAAAATTACAATATTGATAGATAATTTTTTTGATAATACAATCTAAGCTTTTGACTTATATAAGCCATTTTCAAAGATGTCAAATTACATTATATATTATAAAAACAGACAAACCATAATGACAAACTGTTTTTGTTTACATGGAAAATTTCCAAGCAACAACAAACTCATGCATTTAAGATGCTGGAAGTGAATGTTACATCACACATGACCAAGTGAGAGTGAAAACAAGAAATATTAAGTATGGGAAGGGTATATTCCAAGGGTATTAGTACATAAGTGAATATATAGGTGTGTGTGTACGTATATATATATATATATATATATATAGAAACAACTTCTTTTTTAAACATGTTTTGTTGAATATGACAGGCAGGGAAAATTAATCAATATTTTATTTAGTTTTTTCAGCATTCTTATAATTGGTGGGGGTGCAAAAGTTATCTGTAGTATCCAATTGTTTGGGACAATGGACAATAGTAGATCCTATATATACATATATGTGCGTGGGTATGTGTAAAAAGCATGATGGAATAATGGATAGTGTCTCAGATTGAGGAATTGGAGAGCTGAGTCTGAAGTCAAGTCGAATTCATTGCAGTCACTTATGTGGGGAAGGTATAAATTCCAGCAACAGGTAAATAGTAGGATAAACTGGGCCTTATATCCTTGGTTGGCAAGCAGACCAGAAGAAGAAAAACTCTGAATTGAAACCACCTACTCCTTTGTAAAGTTAAAAGAAGGTAACTTCAAAAATAAATCCACCTGATTGAATATCGGCTCGGAACGAGAAATCGGGGAGCCGAGTTCAAATTCCAGCTGAATTCATTGCATTCACTTATGTGCAAATACCCTTGGAAATGGTATTAATCCATCTATTACTTCCAATTATGGGTTAAATAACAGGACAGATTGGGTTCTATAGCCTTGGTCAGCAACCAGTCGACCGCAGAAAGCAATGGCAAACTACTGTGGTATAATCTTCTGCCCAGTCAGTCATGTCTCTTTCGAGACATGATTGCCCAAGCATGTATCATGTATGGCACTTAACTGACTGACTGATATGTTGTTTCAAAGAAAGGACTACCATTATCCATTGTCCTAAATGATTGGAAAATACAGATAACATTTGAACTCCCATTAAATGTAAGAATACTGGAAGAAAAAAATATATTAATTAATTTTCCCTGCCTGTCATATTAAAAAAAACATGTTTAAAAAAGAAGTTGCTGCCCAAATATATATATATATATATATATATATATACTACTGGCCATAATTATTAGGCCACCACAGTTTTTTTAAAAAAAATGATGTATTTTATACTATTTTTAGTATTTATTGCCAAATGAAAATAGAGTAGTTTTTTATGTCATTATTACTTTGCAAAATTTTTCAAAGAAAAAGAAACAAAGATGAACTTGTCCGAATTACCCTAAATTTTCTTCATTTTTTCATTGATAAAACTGCAATATAGGTAATGATTAAATATTTATAAATTCATTTGATGCACATTTTATTGTGCAATGTTATTGTGCAATATTAACAAAAGAACCATTCTATTTTCATTTACAATTATTCACTTAACAATAAATACTAAAAGATAGTATGAAATATATATATTTTTTAAAATACTCGGGTGGCCTAATAATTATGGCTGGGAGGTAGTGTGTGTGTATGCATATATATATATATATACACACACACACACACACTGGACTTTCTTGTCATTTGTGACATATGAGGGTCAAGTAGTTCAGTTCTTAGAACCAAGAGCCAGACTACTTGCACATATTTTAGTTATAGTGATAAAGGCTTCACTTTTTGGAATTGTTGAATACAGAAAACTAGAGCACATTATGCCACAAGTTACCAAAAAGATTCTTTGTAGCTTTTGAATTCAAAGTTTCCTTCTCTTAGACTGGTTGCCATCCAAAGCTATAGAACCCAGTCTGTCCTGCTATGTACCTATAGCTGGGAAAGAAGGGATGGATTCTTACCCTTCTCACGGGTACTAGCATGTAAGTTAATGTAAAGAACTCAAATGAAATTCAAACTCAGCTCTACAATTTCTCAATCTGACTTACTGTTTCTAAATAAACTGCACCTTCATATATCATCTGAGGCCCAAATTTTTGGAAGGAAATATCTGGTATTATCACTAGAGATGAGGAAATAAGATACTTTTTCTATCTGCTGTGTCCCTTCAGGATGTAGATAATTATGGCCTTCCTCATCTTCCTACCCCAAGTAGCTCTTAACACTCTTCCTCTTATTCAGTCATTCAGTTAAGTGCCATATGTGATACACACTTGGGCGATCATGTCTCGAAAGAGACATGACTGACTGGACAGAAGATTATCCTGCAGTAGGTTGCCATTGCTTTCTGCAGTAGAATGGTTGCTGACCAAGGCTATAGAACCCAATCTGTCCTATTATTTAACCCATAACTGGAAGGCAGAGACGGATTAATACCTTTTCCAAACCCATCTCAAACCCTGTTCTACCATTCATTTACCTTTCCCAAACCCTGCTCTACCATTCATTTACTGAAGCTTATAATACATAGTTTTCCCATCTCTCTTTCCTTTTATCTGTCAGTATCAGAGTCTCCAAGCCCTCTTTCCTCATTACATGTCCTAGAAACTTAAGCTGTCTTTTCTGATGCTAGGTATAAGTTTTCTTTTCATCCTCACCAAAACCTCGTCATTGCTAACATGTTCGGTCCATAGTATTCTCAGCATCCTTCTGTAGAACCACATTCCGGTTACTTCAAATCTTTGATGAGATTTTCCAGCATTTACTGCCATACTGAAGGACAGACATCACATATCAATCCAGTACTCTCTTCTTTGTTTCTAGCGAAATTGTCCTGTTTCTTAATACTCTACTCAGCTCCCGGAATGTATCGTTGTGCTTTTAGATCTCAGGAATATAAATGTATAGAAACTGATGTGACCACAAAGTGAGGGGTCAGTTTATATATTGATTGTAATATGGAATTGATCTCCCACTTTATATCCAGTATGCTTCTGTAGAACCACATTTTAGTTGCTTCAAGTCTTTCTTTCATCTTTGATGATATTGTCCAGCATTCACTGCCATACTGAAGGACAGACATCACATATCAATCCAGTACTCTCTTCTTTGTTTCTAGCGAAATTGTCCTGTTTCTTAATACTCTACTCAGCTCCCGGAATGTATCGTTGTGCTTTTAGATCTCAGGAATATAAATGTATAGAAACTGATGTGACCACAAAGTGAGGGGTCAGTTTATATATTGATTGTAATATGGAATTGATCCCCCACTTTATATCCAGTATGCTTCTGTAGAACCACATTTTAGTTGCTTCAAGTCTTTCCTTCATCTTTGATGATATTGTCCAGCATTCACTGCCATACTGAAGGACAGACATCACATATCAATCCAGTACTCTCTTCTTTGTTTCTAGCGAAATTGTCCTGTTTCTTAATACTCTACTCAGCTCCCGGAATGTATCGTTGTGCTTTTAGATCTCAGGAATATAAATGTATAGAAACTGATGTGACCACAAAGTGAGGGGTCAGTTTATATATTGATTGTAATATGGAATTGATCCCCCACTTTATATCCAGTATGCTTCTGTAGAACCACATTTTAGTTGCTTCAAGTCTTTCCTTCATCTTTGATGATATTGTCCAGCATTCACTGCCATACTGAAGGACAGACATCACATATCAATCCAGTACTCTCTTCTTTGCTTCCAACCAAATTTTCCTCTCTCGATACTCATCATGTTTTTGACTATGCCAGTACGCCTTTGGATCTCAGTATTGCGCTTTCCATTCTCTGTTAGAGTACTTCCCAGATTTTTAAATTTCTGAACCTGCTTAATTTTAGTCTCCAAAACCTATATTTGGCATTGTGAACTCTTCTTTTTGCTGATTACCATGCATTCAGTTTTCTTAGGGTTTATATATAGTCCTTTCTTTCCGCTTTCTGTAGCTACCTTTGATAGAATGTCTTGTATTTTTCTTTCTGTGTCTTCTATCAGCATTGTATCATCTGCACATCTTATACATAGGTTCTTGAATATTGTAACGTCTTTCTCAAGTATGTCAGGGTTTCCAAACATCTCTGTCAAGACTTTGTGGTGTCCTTCAAGAAGCAGTACTAGCAGCAAACACCTGCATATGAACAGGAATAGAGTTGAAATAGATATAGGATATATAATAACACATGGATGTGCATTCTCACCAGATATTATAACCTATACAGTGGGGCAGTTCTAAAAGAACTAGGATTCATCATTGGCTGCCACAGTCTGAACAAGATAAGATACACAGATGATACAATGCTGATAGAAGACACAGAAAATAAATTACAAGACCTTCTATCAAAGGTAGCTATGGAAAATAACCTTTGCGTAGTCTATGTGTTGGGGATCACTCCTTTTGGCACATAAGAATGGACTCGCCTGATGTGTACATATAATCCTGCCTATACATAGAACAGCAGTAGTTGTAGAGTTGTACAGTTGCTTAGTTGGTCAGTAAGTTGTTGCAGAGTAAGTTGGAGTTGTTTGGATACATACTCATTACCCAGACATACTATTTCACTGCAAGACTGTATATATTCATTTTTACTAAAAGTATTCCTGAATTGACTAACCTGTGTCCCAGTTTGTATATTTTTGTTCAATATAACTTACATTTTCTATCTCCATATCTGTTTTTGTTATTTATTATTTTGTATGGTTTCTCAACTGAAATCCCAAACCTTATGAAACAAGGTACACATCCTTCTACATTTGTATTGCCCTTTCTGATAACATTCTGAATATAAATATCGCATTCCTTGTTCTAGTGTCCTTGACAAAACCGCACTGTTTCTGTCCTGTCTGGAGCCTGATTCTGCTGCATGCCCTCTTCATCAAAATTCAAATAAGTTTTGTTATATGACTCATTAAGCTGATTATTTGGTTGAGTTCACATTCCTTTGTGTTTGGCTTCTAAGGCAGTGCTATAAAAATCAACCTGCTTATGGTATATCGCCACTGTTGTAGATTTTAACTATTATTTCTGTAATTTTATCTATGCTGAAATTGTCTAATGCTGTCAACATCTCTATTAAGATACCGTCTGGTCCTGCTGCTTTGTTTCTATTCAACTTGGTTAGTGCAGCTTTTCAATTCGGTTTTTAATATTTCCCGTTCATCAATATTTTTGTGTATTGTTGGTTGCTCTTTCTTATTGTGGAAGAGATCTCCGATATATTCGTCCCATCATTGAAGTATTTTCTTTTTCTCTAATATGAGTGTTTTGTCCTTGAAGGTTATACATCCTGTTGATGAGCATGTTTTTTATCCTGTTAGTTCTCTTATGTTTTTATGCATTTCCCCTTTATTAGTCATGCTTATTCTCTTAATTTCTGCACATTTTTTATTCAGCCATTCTTCTTTAGCCTGTCTGTATTTGCTTTAAGCCCATTCCAACAATCAGACAAAGAAGAAAAACATAATTCAAGTAGTATTTAATTCTGGGTATGATGGTAAACTGCATCTGGCAGTAAAGCCTCTGATTAGAAGGTTGTGAGGAGTATAGAACCACCTCTTAATTGCTGTTGTTCCCAGGTCTACCCTGACCTGGAGTGGTAGCAGTTGTTAGGGTCCCAGCTATGGGCAAATTGTTAACCCCCAAAGTGGGGTCAAAACACTATGAAAGAATAAAGACTTTTATAAAAATATATATATAGAGAAAAATATAAATTTTTGAAGGAAAAAAATTATTACCAGCAATACATTTTTTATACAAAACTAGAAAACAACTTCAGTTTTCTAAAATAAAAAAATTAAATAATAAAAATTTTTCATCAAAATTTGACGAAATCAACCTTCTCACTATAGCTAAACATTGAAAAAAACCAAAAAAAATTTAAAGTCCCACTGTTTCAGCATTAAATAATCAACAGAGATTGATATGCTGTTAAAGAAAACTCAAACTCAAGTTGTATTGGTTGTTCATTCAATTGATGCCAAATTATTCTTGATAAAGGGAAAAGGAAAAGAACAGAAACTATACTTTGAAAATTGAACTCAAGAAGTATTGATTGTTTTCTCAATGAATACTGAATGTTTCCTTATAAAAAACGACTAATGTATGAATCCCTCAGTTGATACATTTTTAATTAGTTTTGAAATTGTGATACCAAAATTTGATTCGTGCATGCATAATACTCGATTAGTGCAGTAAAACATTTTTCAGTTTAACCATTGTAAGTAAAAATTGATTTTTTTTAGTTATTTTTGAATTAATAATTATTAAAAATGGAAAAATGGAAAATTGGTAACTATTCTGTTTGTCAATTTCATTTTTATTCACTAAATGCATTTTCAATTAGTGCATATATTTTAATGTACACATTAGCTGAACTAATTGATTCCTGTATTAACAATAACTGTGAGCAAATTCAAAAACTCAAAGTTAGGAAAATAATCATCAAAAGATAAATATTTAATTGCTGAATGTAAATACAAAAAAAAAAACAAAAAACAATTTACTTACTTGGGTATATTCAAAAATAAAAGACAATGTAATTTCAAGTCTTTCATCTTCTGTGTCAAATCAACACCATCACACTGGAATGAAAAATAAGATGACTTTCAACAAGCTGAGAATAAAATTTTTTAAGTTAACTAGAAGGAATATTAGTTCCTCATTTTGTAGAATAATTTACAATGTCTGTCTATATTTCTGAAAACTATTTACACTATTTGGACTGTTGTCTTAATCTTTATTGCCATATTCACTCCTTCAACATCTGTCTATATTTCTGAGATAAAGTACTGTAACTATTTACACTATTTGGACTGTTGTCTTTATCTTTATTGTCATATTTACAACCTTTTGGCTGTTGTACACTCCAGCCTTCTTCAGGTGATGTAGACTGGAATTTCAAACCAAACCCTTTATTAAGTTTAAAAGTTAGATTGTTCTAGTTCCACATGTTGTGCCTTTTCTGTATGTCTCAGTTTTAGTTATTCCCCTTTAGTAACTCAATTCTCCAAGTTTTTGTTCACCTCTGCTGTGGCCAGGCATTGAACTCACTACTCTTTTGGGTCAAGTCACTGGATTAGTTCAATGAACATTTGTATTCACTGAACCCTTTATATAGTCCACTGAGGTAAATTGTTCTAGTTCTACATGCCATGCCTTTTCTTTTGCTGTTGCCAGGTATTGAACTCACTGCTCTTTGATAAAGTCCGTCAATGGATGAAACACACTGGCTAAAACAAAATATAGTTTTTTTTATATATATATGTGTGTGTGTATATATATATATATATATATATATATATATAGTACTGTGCAAAAGTATTAGGACAAGAACTATTTTATCTTTTATGAGGTATATTGACAGAAAATAAACAATTTAATTCAAGTAATTTTATTTGATTTACTCAATAAATTCTTTAACAAGAAAAAAATACTTGTTACAAAATAAATGTAATATTTAGTATAATAGCCTTTTCCTTTAATCACAGCCTTCATTCTGTCAGGCATTGACATCACAAGCTTCTTCAATGTATCTAATGGTATCTCCTGCCAAGCAGCTTGTATTTGTTCCCAAAGTGTGTCTTGCAAAGTAACATTAGATTTATCAATTTGAGAGGGGGGAATAAGAAAAAAGTCAGTCATATCCAAGAATAATAGAATAATGAGTAGTTTCAAAATAACTTATTTAATAGAAAATAGAAAAAATTAAATGTAGCTTCTTTTTAATACATTTCTCGCTTTAAATAATCAGTATTTATTAGCAATTTACTTGGCTTTTCATCCTGTATTTGAATTTCAGTGAGGTTTTTAGGAAAACCACTCCCTGTCCTAATACTTTTGCACACTACCAGTAGTGTGCAAAAGTGTTAGGACAGGAGGTAATTTTGAACTTTATTTTAATGCCTTATAAAAGATAAAATAGTTCTTGTCCTAATACTTTTGCACAGTACTGTATTAAGTCTATGGGATTTTTTGTATCTTTCTGCCGAACCCTATTTCTTTTGCTTTATGTCACTTACTGACAGCAAAGTACCTGCACATGGATAGGAAATGAATTCAACAGATATAAAAACAAATAAAGAGGGGTGTAAGGCAAGGATGTGTTTTCTCATCAGATCTATTCAACCTGTACAATGAAACAATTCTGGGAGAACTGAAAGTCCTGTCAGGAATCATCATTGGAGACTACTGTCTCAACAATATAAGACACACAGCTGACACAGTGCTGATAGCAGACACAGAAAGGAAAATACAGGACCACAGAAGGTAGTAAGAGAAAGTGAGAAGAAAGAACTAAATATAAATTACAAGAAAACAATGAATGGACATCAGCAAAAAGGGGAGCCCAAAATGCCAAATACAGGTTGATACTAAAATCAAGCAAATGCAGAAATTTAAATGGTTGGGAAGTTGTTGTGGAGTAGTTTTCGCACTAAAAGTTATAATCATGCTATATCGGTTGCTAATCGACTTAACGTACCCAAAATGTTAGGAACTTGGTAATCTTCCACTGTAAGCTGACTCCTTAGTATTCGGCTGTCGACTAATATCAACTGTCTAGTAGTTCTATTGAACTCCTACTTCTCATTACTCTGCTTAGCTTTTGAAATACATTCTTAGATCTCAGTGTCACACAATTTGTCCTCTGTCAGAACACTTCTGCTATGGTGAAACACATCTATTCCTCAGATAATGGACTCTCCCTTCTATATTAATAAGAGTTAACAGGAAGTTAACTTGAGAAATTCTTGAGATGTTCATAGGAGTTCATAGGAGTTCTTAGAAGTTCTTTAGAATTCTATTAAACTCCAGTAGAACGCTAAAGAACTTCTATGAACTTCTCAAGAACTACTGGAGTTAACTTCCTGTTAACACTTATTAATATAGGATGGAGAGTCTATTATCTGAGGAAAAGGTGTGTTTCACCATCACAGAAGTGTTCTGACAGAGAACAAATAGTGCGACACTAAGATCCAAGAATGCATTTCAAAAGCTAAGCAGACTAATGAGAGGCAGGAAGATTGCGTTAAAAACAAAGAAAAGCGTACTAGACTGTTATATGATATCTGTCATCTTATATGTCAGCGAATTCTGAACAATCTCCTCAAAGATGAAGAAGAGACTCAAAGCAAGCTAAATGTGGTTCTACAGAAAGATGCTGAGACCAATCATGTGAGCAACAACTAAGTTTTGGAAAAGATGGAAATGAAAAAGAAACTGAGAGACAGCTGCAGTTTTAAAAAACTCCTATGAACTTCTCAAGAACTTCTCCCACTAACTTCCTGTTAACTCTTATTAATATAGGAGGAAGAGTCCATAATCTGAGGAATACATGTGTTTCCCCATAACACCCTATAAATTTTGTCAATGATTCTTAGATATTACAAGTCTTTTACTTTCTCTTTTTTGGTCTAATGTACCCTTGAAATTGAAAAGGCAGATTTAGTCAATTTAACTTGAATTTAGTATTTGTTTATTTTGTAAAAGTACTGTTAAAGAGTTATCAGTCTTTCCCTGTGAATTCTCTCATTGACATCTTATGACAGTTGACAGTGTAATAGATCAAGGATTCTTAATTGTGACAAAATACCAGTCTTGTATTATAGAGAGTAGATAAACGCTGACAAAAATAACTTCATTTAATACAGAGATGCCAGGATAGAAAATTCCATTAAGACATCTTGATGATTTCTGAGATCCTTGTACCAAGCAAAAAATTAAACATTGCCTATATTGGCTTTAATGGTAAATAAGATCCGAGAAGTAAATGAAAATAAAATAAAAAATGAAAGTAAATAACTTAAACATGATACACAGTTGTTTTTCTGTTAATGAATTTTTAATTTTTTTCACAGTTTATAACTAGACAAAAACTTCCTTTATTTTCTACATTGTTGTTAAGGGCTGTCTTCTCTTGCTAGATTAGCTACAGTTTGAACAGTTAATTGAACAGAATAAATGAGAACTATTCATTTGTAATTGAAGAGTGAAATTAAGATGCAAGAAATGGCTTTGAGTTGTCATGGATTCTAAGGAAGATAGTGAGGATGTTTCCTGTTGGCTTCTTCATGGTTTTGAAATTAAGGGCTGTCTTCTCTTGCTAGATTAGCTACAGTTTGAACAGTTAATTGAACAGAATAAATGAGAACTATTCATTTGTAATTGGAGAGTGAAATTAAGATGCAAGAAATGGCTTTGAGTTGTCATGGATTCTAAGGAAGATAGTGAGGATGTTTCCTGCTGCTTTCTTCCTGTCCTGAGTATCATGATGAACTATATTTGACAACATGGCCTTTGATTGTGGGATTGGAGGTTTTGAGGAATGTGGAACCACTTCTTAATTGCTGTTGTTCTCAGGTCTACTCTGACCCAGAGTGGTAGCACTTGTCAGGGTTCTGACTGTGGGACAATAGGAACCTCCTTCCAAAAACGAAAACAAACTGTGTTAAGTATGAAGTTAAACTGCTTAGGTGGGTAAGAGTTTTTAGATTTGAATAGCAACTTGTCTAAGAGATGGAAATCTCTAAAATATATTTACTCTATACAGAATAGGGCAGACTGAACTCTTTAACCTAAGTAGATAATCTTTCTAGAGATAGTGTCTTGATAAAAACACCAATCTTCTGAACTGGTTGCGTTTAGTAAGAGCATACAGCCGTAAAATCATTCCAATATTTCATGGTGGTTTAATTACATATGATAGGTAAACTATGTAAAACATGGACCAGCTTATCAAAGGCAATTTAAGGAATTTGAAATTACAGACAGGCTTACACAAAATTAGGTGGCCTGGAAAAAAGCTATCAAGAAAACTCCATCTAACCCTAATGATGATTCTTTATGTTTTTGTAATTCACAGTTTTTATTCTCTTAGATTAATTGCTTCCTATTTTGAAGTGAGAGATTCAAATCTACCCTATTATTTAACCCATAGCTGGGGGATGAATTGATTTCATACATTTCATACAGTTGGGCAGAATTAGAAGTTAGTTTGCATATCCACTTCTTGTAAAATACAACATGAAATATGTGAAACCATTTTACAACTAAAATGGCTATATGTAACTGTAAGTTCTATGGTAACAGTTTCTTCCATTGCACTTCTTTTTTTTAGAAGTCTCTTCAAGCTTTTTGTTTTCCCATCAACTTTGACCTTCAAAAATATAAATGCAATTTCAACTGTTATCTTCTGTTTTTTTTAATTCTTGATCTTTTATTGACCGCTTTCATTAATAGTATTTTTCTCATATTCTTTAACAATTAGTAACCCCTTGTGTCTTAGTGACTTTATTGTCTTACTTAGAGTGAAATGATTAAAGAAAAATGTAATTGTATCTGATTACTCAAATTAAATGTATTTGGAGAGGATGGGATTCTATTTTTTTCAGTGAGATGAAGCCCAAAAGAAATTTTTTGTGACTTAAATCATGATATGCCCATAACAATAGATTAATTAATAAAAAATAAATAATATTACACACACGCACACATATATATATATATATATATATATATATATAAGATGATTGACAAGTAACTCCCCATTTTAAAATACTTTCATGTATCAACTATAGTTTTTACCAGAAGTGGATATGAGTCTTCGTCTGAGATTTGTTTAATGGCATATCAAACTCTGTGGGTTATTTCATGCCAAAAAGATAGGGTTTTAAGGTATTTTTATAATGTTTGGTTATAGTAAGAAGGTTGATTTAGTCAGATTTAGATAATTTTTTTTTTTTATGTTAGAAAACTACTACTAGTTTTGTATTAAAAAAATATATTGTTGATAAATTTTTTCCTTCAAAAATGTATTAAGGCAATAATTTTTTTCTTCCTTCAAAAAGTGTTATGGTAAAATTTTTTCTTTCAAAAATGTATTGTTGGTAATATTTTTTCTTCAAAAATGTATATTTTTTATATAAGTCTATTTTTATGTATACACTTCTATAGTGTTTAGACCTCAGTTTTGATGAGGGTCAACTATTTGCCCATAGCTGGGACCCTAACAGGTGCTACCACTCTGAGTTAAAATGGACCTGGAAACAACAGCAATTATGAGGTGGTTCCATGCTCCTCACAACCTCTCAATCAGAGGCCTTGCTGCTGGATGCAGTTTACCATCATACCCAGGACCATGGATATGAGAGTAAAGTGTTTAGCATGAGGTTTTATTTAAAATTCATCATAGGCACCAGATTTTGCTACCAGCTTAGTGAGCCACCCAGAAATCACATCAACTGATTTGACCAAAAACTGATGTGGTATGGAAGACATAACTTCTTGTATTCACCCTTCAGGTTTTTCCAAAGTCTTACTTTGGTTTAGCAGACTTGCTCCTTTAACCAATCCAAAGAAAAGTTACAAAAATTTTAGTCAGAACTCCTTGTTGGTCAATCATACATAAAATAGGGAGTTACTTTTCGATCATCCTGTATATTTCATAGAAGCTGAGTGACAAAGTACTGTGATTAAGCTTTTTTTTAAATTTTTCTTGTGGTCATATAAGTGCTTTATTTTTAGGACATATATTGGGTAAAAATTGTTCCAAAATTGTCAAAATATTATTGCATGTTTACACAACTGATGTCCCCTTCCCCAAATATAATAGCAATATTTACACTCAAGCTATTATAAAATCCTTCCTAACAGGTAGATTCCAAAAGTTAGATATTAACTACCAACCTCTGAGGCACTAGCAGTCAACACAGGCATTTTTTACTAATTTCCCTCAAATTAATACTGAGCATCAGGAAAAGACAGGTAAATTTCTTGGGACATGCAATTAGGAAGGAAGGCTTGGAGAACCTGATACTAACAGGCCAGATAGAGGGAAAAAGAGACAGGGGAAAGCAGTGGATAACATATTTGAAGAGCCTGAGCAGGTGGATGACAGAACGAGGGTTGCATGGTGTAACAAGAGGAAGCATGAAAAGAAAAAAAAATTGATAATCTCAAATGTACATTTGAAGAAGTAAAAACTCTGTGCTTAACTTTAACTTTGTCAAAAAAAAAAAAAGAAACTTCCCTTCTAAGACTTTCTCATAGAATTCAATAGCAACACATTTCCTACTTTGTTCTGCAAAAATCCCACAAGTAGAATCGTTTGCCACCTTAATTTTATGAGTGAATGAGGGAATTCAGGTCTATACATGCTATGAATACAGGTGTTATAAAAAATAAGACAGGTGTTATAAAAAATTTTCTCAAGAATTCATCCTCTCGCTTTATTTTGCCTTCATTCAGTTAAGTGCCATATGTGATACATGCTTTAGGTGATCATGTCTTGAAAGAGACATGACTGACTGGGCAAAAGGTTATCCTGCAATAGGTTGCCATTGCTTTCTGTGGTAGACTGGTTACCAGCCAAGGACATAGAAACCAATCTGTTCTATTATTTGACTCATAGCTGGAGGGAAGAAATGGATTAATACCTTTCCCAAGGGTATTTGTGTGTAAGTGAATGCAAGGAATTCAAATGGAATTTGAACTCAGCTCCCCAATTTGTCATTCTGAATTGATATCCACTGCACGACAATACACATTGCCTTAAAGTACTTAATAATGTGAAACATGATACTAGTTAACAATGGTTTTCCAAACTACTTGGCTTACAGCCATATCATGTTGAATATGCTGGTTCTCGCTCGATCACCGAAGTTAAGCAACATTGAGCCTGGTCAGTACTTAGATGGGTGACCGCTCAGGAATACCAGGTGCTGTAAGCGTTTAGTGACAGATGTGCATTGTGGTGCAGTAAATATCGGCTCGGAAAGAGAAATCAGTGAGCCGAGTTCAATTTCCAGTTGAATACTCTGCATTTACTTAAGCACTGGTACCCTTGGGAAAGGTATTAATCCATGCCTTCCCTTCAGTTATGAGTTAAATAACAGGGCAGGACTTGGGGACCCTGCCCTTAAAAACAAATCCCAATGAATCTTGATACTCAAAAAGAAAAATGTATTACGAGACACAAAAACTTATATAAAAAGAACAATAAATTGTTGAAAGAAAAAAAGGTATTACCAGCAATAAATAAATAAATAAAAACATTTAGTTGGCAATAAATGACCCGCTGGGGTTGATATGCCATAAAACCAACCAACCAACCAACCAACCAACCAACCAACCAACCTCACCAAGCTCTAGATCAGATTCTTTCTTCCTAAAATAACTAATAGCAATACTGTACAGACAGATGAAAACAATAACATTTTTTTCTATACATGTTAACTATCAGAAAGATGAATTTTCTCTTAGAAACATTATAAAAAAAAACACAACCCCAGGTAAAGGCTTATATCCTTGCAGATTTTTCTTTGAATTTTATCAAGAATCTCTGAATATATAGCAAGAGTACCAGACCTGATGTGACAGTAATATTCAAAGCAAATGGACGGCTGTGCATTGTAGTGCAGTGGATAATGACTCAAAAAGAGAAAATCGGTGACCCGAGTTCGAATTCCAGTTGAATATCCTGCATTCACTTAAGCACTGGTACCATTGGGAAAGGTATTAATTCGTCCCTTCCCTCCAGTTATGGGTTAAATAACAAGGGTAGGACTTGGGGACCCTGCCCTTAAAAACAAATCCCAGTGAATCTTGATACTCGAAAAGAAAAATGTATTACTAGACACAAAACTTATATAAAAACAACAATAAATTGTTGAAAGTAAAAGGTATTACCAGCAATAAATAAATAAAATTCAGTTGGCAATAAATGACCCGCTGAGGTTGATATGCCATAAAAACAAAACAACCAACCAACCAACCAATCAAAGCAAATGTGAATGGTAGACTTATTGGTCAGTATGATTCTGGGGAGAAAAATTGTCTAACATGACATCAGAAAGTAATTATTCAAGCAAGGGACATAGCAGCTGATTCAATATAATCCTCCCATTTCATGTCAAAAGAAAACATTTATTTGATAAGGTGCAATGAGGTTAGCATCAGCCATGCTAATGCTGAATACTTTAAATAACATGTCTTGTGCTGGTGGATTTAAGTTTAGAACAATGCAGAAGTGGAAGAGTTAATACAAAAACTGAATTTTCGCAATGATAAGATTCAGGAAATCTATTGAGCAAAAAGTTGTGATAAAGCCATTGTTTAATGAATTACAGAGAAAACACCTGAGAATTCAACAGACTGCCATGAAGAAAAATAAGTTTTGTTTTGTTTTTGCATTCTGTGTGTCTTGTTTGCATAGAATAACATGAAAGTTGGAAAAGAATTCTGTAGTGGTGTTTCTTCTATGAGAATTAATGGAAACATACATGCCAAATCAATAAAGAAACATTGAACTGTTTGCTTGAATTTAATATGAGTTTATACATTCTGTAAATACAAGTCAATACATGCTGTAAATATGGATCTATACATGCTGGGAATATGGGTCTATGCATGCTGGGAATACGGGTCTATACATGCTGGGAAAACAGGTCTATATATGCTGGGAATACAGGTCTATACATGCTGTAAACATAGGTCGATACATGCTGGAAATACAAATTTATACATGCTGGGAATACGGGTCTATACATGCTGGGAATACAGGTCTATACATGCTGGTCTATACAGGCTGGGAATACAGGTCTATATATGCTGGGAATACAGGTCTATATATGCTGGGAATACAGGTCTATACATGCTGTAAACATGGATCTATATATGCTGGGAATACAGGCCTATACATGCTGGAAATATGGATCTATACATGCTGGGAATACAGGTCTATACATGCTGGTCTATACAGGCTGGGAATACAGGTCTATATATGCTGGGAACACAGGTCTATATATGCTGGGAATACGGGTCTATACATGATGTAAACATGGATCTATATATGCTGGGAATACAGGTCTATACATGCTGGAAATACAAATTTATACATGCTGGGAATACTGGTCTATACATGCTGGGAATGCTGGACTATACATGCTGGGAATACTGGTGTATATATGCTGGAAATATGGATCTATACATGCTGGGAATACAGGTCTATACATGCTGGTCTATACAGGATGGGAATACAGGTCTATATATGCTGGGAATACAGGTCTATACATGCTGTAAACATGGATCTATATATGCTGGGAATACAGGTCTATACATGCTGGAAATACAAATTTATACATGCTGGGAATACTGATCTATACATGCTGGGAATACTGATCTATACATGCTGGGAATGCTGGTCTATACAAGCTGGGAATACAGGACTATATATGCTGGAAATACAGGTCTATACATGCTGGTCTATACAGGCTGGGAATACAGGTCTATATATGCTGGGAATATAGGTCTATATATGCTGTAAACATGGATCTATATATGCTGGGAATACAGGCCTATACATGCTAGAAATATGGATCTATACATGCTGGGAATACAGGTCTATACATGCTGGTCTATACAGGCTGGGAATACGGGTCTATATATGCTGGGAATACAGGTCTATACAGGCTGGGAATACAGGACTATATATGCTGGGAATACAAGTCTATACATGCTGTAAACATGGATCTATACATGCTGGGAATACAGGTCTATACATGCTGGAAATACAAATTTATACATGCTGGGAATACGGGTCTATACATGCTGGGAATACAGGTCTATACATGCTGGGAATACAGGTCTATATATGCTGGGAAGACAAGTCTATACATGCTGGGAATATTGCTCTGTTCATTCAGTAAATAGTAGTCTATTCATTTCTAATCAAAGTTTCTAATTCCTCTTTCCTCATTATTCTTCTATGTACCATGTCTCTTCAGGGTTTAGGTGATCATGGCCCTCTACATCTCCTCTATCCCTTAGAGCTCTTAACACCCCTTCTCTTGTTACCTCTCCCTAACTCTGCTCTGCCATTGATCTGCACAAGTTCATCAAATTTAGTGCCCTAAAAATTTCAACTCTTTCTTTCTGATGTTACCTTTAAGTGTCTTTTATGAACACTGTCATCAAGCTATCATATATTGTTACGATTGTGGTTACCAATAACAAATCTTAGTGGGACTTCTAATTCTCTTTTTCACCCTCAGTAACTCTTAGTGGCTTTATTGTCTTGCTTGAGTGAAATGATTAAATAAAAAGTAAGTTTGCTACTTGTTCCTTATTTAATTAATAAGCTTTCTGTTCAATTTAAATAAATGAGAGAAAATATTCTTGCTTCACCTCTTGTCCTTTGCATATTCACTCAGTTCATCCTCAGATTTCATATCTAAATCTGAACTTATATAATAAATGGAACTTTGTCTCTGTGTGTGTGTGTGTGTACCCATTACCTATAGACTCCAAAATGACTGAACTGATTTTCTTGAAAATTTACACAGTTGTACTATAAGCGTCTGCTATAAGTGTTCTTAGCTAGGTTTTGTGTCAAGGTACCCCCGATAAATATCGATAATCGAAAAAGTCGTCTTATAGAAGGAGTGGTCCAATTTTAATTAAATTTCATACACTCATAGACAAAGACATAAGAAATGATATTCAGAAGTTTCAAGGTTGCAGTTCTTAGAACTGCAACCTTGAAACTTCTGACAAGTGCAGAAAATCAACAAAATATATATATATATAAAGAAAGATGTTTGTGTGTGTGTGTCTATCTGCCTGTATGTCTGTATTGTTTTCAGCCCTTTTATTTTAGTTTTTGCTTCAGGTTTGGTTTTAAGTAGGTATAATTGTAGTTCTTAGTCTCAGCCATGATACCATTTACTCAGAGGACTTATTTAGCCTTCAAAATTCAGTTTACGACGAAAAAGACTTATTTGATATCGATACCAGGGAATGAAAATTTGACTTACATCCATTCATTTTTCTTTCAGTCTACAGTTTTGCATTAACTGGAAACAACTATTGCTTTTTAGTCTTTCGTGCCAACATCCAAAGAGTCTGAGCTCCAGGATCATAGATTAGTTTTAAAGCTTTCATTACACCCGAGCAATGCCGGGCTATACTGCTCGTTATTCATATATCAAATCCCATACCAGAATCCATATATATTCATGAAGAAGGTGTTTCAATAGGATTTTTTATTATCAACAAGGATTTTTTTTTTAAAGAGCTCACTATAAAACCTACATCAATGGAAGTTAATACATGAAAGATACAGGTATCCTTTTTGTTCCACAAGGTAGACAAACATGTCCTGCTGGAACAAGTGATCTCATTTAGTTCATCTACAGTAGTGGCCATAATATAAGGAACGGAAATAACAAAGACAAAAATATGTGTATTACTTAAGAAGTAATGCATGATTAGTAATGAAATTTTTACCGAATAAAGATTTTGGGTGTAATGTGAGGATTAGTTCATCAAACAGGAGGTTTTCTAATATTTTAACAATATTTTGATTTGTAATCATAATTTAATCATTTATAATCATATATATTTAATTCTGAGGTCACCGGGTATTTTATAACTCACTTATAATGGTTATAATATTATGTCTTGACTAAACAATCCTGCACATATACAAGTCTATCATCCGCCCGTGCATTGAGTATTGCTGCCATACCTGGTCTTGTGCTCTTGCTATCCACATAGGTGTCCTTGACCGAATCCAACAGAGAATCTGTAATGTGATCAATCCCAACTTGGTAGCTATGATACAGTTGCTCTCTCACCGATGCAGTGTAGCTTCCCTGTGTCTCTTCTACAAATACTTTCACGGCTTCTGCTCCAATGAACTTAGCTCACTGATATCTTTTATATACGAATTTCCTCAAGCCACAAGATTAGCAACTAGGTCCTACCCTTTTACTGTGAAACCAATAAATTATAAACGCAAATTCTACTCCAGCAGCTTCTTTTCTCGCACTTCCCACCTGTGGAATTCTCTTCCGCATACTTGCTTTCCTGACAAGTACAGTCTACAAGAATTTAAATGTAAAGTCAATAGTCATCTCCTGTCTCACTAACTTACATCATCTCTCTCATGCTTTTCTACATCCACCCCACTCTCATCAGTACTCTCTTCCCTCGCCTACTCTCTTCCTGACACCCTCTGCACCTCTCACTCCTCACAATATTCCTCCTCATTCACCCCACTCTCATCAGTAATCTCTTCCCTCTCCTACCCTCTTCTTAACACCCCCTGCAACCCCTCACTCCTCAACATTCCTCCTATGTAACCCCCTGCACAACAGTGGCAGGAAGATGACTTGCTTGGGGCGACATGATTATAAAAAAAAAATCTTTACTCTAATGAGAACTCTATCACTGAGTTCTTTAATTAAAGTGTCTTAGCATTTATTTTTTCTTTTTTTGTTGTGAATGATACAGCATTGAATGTTCATCTGACAATTTCGGAAGAATAATGAGGTTGTGAATTTTTCAAAATTGTTTGCCCTCTCTACTTTACCTTCTATATTCAATATAATAAGTGCAGACAAACAGATACAACAAAAGACGTGTGAATGTTCTATTATAAATGAGAATCACCATTGCTCAACAAGTCTTTATCGCTTCTTTGCTTAAGTTGGTCTCTTAAGTTAGAAGAAGAATTAGCCAAAAGAGACTGCATTTATATAAGAAAGAATACAACCTGGGTGATGACTTCACCTCCAACAACCACTTTCTCCTTAACAAAATATTGCAGGTCTCTTGCTATCTTATTGCTTTTTCCATGGAAAGTTTGCAGATGAACCATCTTTCTTAGTCCCACCACTTCAAACCTTCATGGCTAAAGTACACCATGCATCACACATTGTAAAGTTGCAGGATCAGGTAGAATAACCCTGTGGAATTGTAGATTCTTGAGGAAACTTGAAGCACATGAAACCAAAACCCCTATTCCAAGTGCCTTGCCTGTGTCCCTTGGTCCGACAGTCATGGATGTATGTAAACCACATCAATCTGATGAGAAATCTGGAAATGGCAGCATCACTTTGCAAAGTGACCTGGCATTCCAGGGCCCTACTCAATCACTGCCATCAAGAACTAGGATCCCCAGGGCACTATGACAACTACTCCCATACAGTCAGCTGATTCCTCCACAGCAGCCACTACCCTCCCACAATGGGAGGGAAGGGAGATGTAGAAATCAAATAACTTGCCTTCTAACATGGCTGCCTTCTTTTTGTCCCCTTGAAGTAATCTACCTCATTCATAGAAAAGTATTTAATTCAGCAGGTGAGTTAGTCCACTATACTACAATGGACCTGCCCAACACATTTGCATGAGTGAATTCTATTCACTCATATATCTCTCTCCATTAGATCATTTCCTTTCATTTGGAGTGACTACACCAATCTATTTGTGTGTTAAATCACGTGCTATTAACCAATATTCAACACCATCCTTATTTCCTTAGTACTTCATTGGTAAGATGTAAGTTCCCCCTGAACAATTTCTTCCTACAAACTTCCGTTTTGCAGATGTGCATTGTGGTGTAGTGGATATTGACTCAGAATGAGAAATTGGAGAACTAAGTTCAAATTCCAGTTGAATTTGCTGCATTCACTTACACGCAAATACTCTTGGGAAAGGTATTAATCCATCTCTTCTCCCTCCAGCTATAGCTTAAATAGTACAACAGATTGGGTTTTTATAGCCTTGGTTGGAAACCAGTCTACCACAGAAAATAATGACAAGCTACTGTGTAAAAATCATGCCCAGTAAGTCATGTTTCTTTTGAGACATGATCATCTAAGTGTGTATCACGTATGGCATTTAACTGACTGACTGCCAAGAGGATGCTTCCCTGATCACTACAATCTTAACTTGTTTAGCCTAGGGTTAACTCATTTTCCCCACATATCCTTATAAACTGTGCCTCTTACTGCTTACTCAGCAACTTCAAGTGGCTCTTGGGCCTTCAAAAGAGTGAATATTACTGCAATAAAAAAAATAAAAGAGATCGACCTTCACCTCAAGGTCAGATCCAGATAAAGTCAAAAAGCCATTGCCAAAGAACAGGTAGAAAAATCTGTTCCCCTCCCTAGAGTGACTCTTGTGCCTTGTACAGATAGAACAATCTGATGTCACCATGCAGAGATAAAGGCACAGGTTCTGAGATGATGTCCAGAGAACTGACAGGAAACATTGCCAAAAACAGAAAATTGAATGAGGTAACTTCCATCAATTTATTTACCTAAATGTTAAGATCAAGTCCATATTGGTTCCAGTGTAGAATGGTTTTCTTCTACTCAGACAGAAACAAATTAGGAAACATTCCCATGTTTGAAGTAGATTCCCCTAAGTTATATCAGTAGCAGTGCATAACCCTGCTTGTGTTCATTGTTTTGTTAAAATAAACTGAAATGGTTGGCATGTTGGGGGAATATTTTATTTGGCCACTGTAATTCAGAGAAATTTGTTGTATGAAAGGAGATGCTTCTAAATTGTGATGGCAGAGACATAGTGACAAAAATAACACTGTTGGTTCCAATCCTGTATAAAATGTTTCCCGAATGGTGCAGTGCACCTCACAGGTGAAGCCTAAGAGGCTAGCATATAAGGTGGAATGATTGAAAGATAATTGAAGATTTAGAAACAGTAAAAAAAATAAAAAAATAATAAAAAATAAACATAATTTCATAATTTAAAATTTTACTTCAGATTACTTGTCATTGCATGCACAAGTCACAATATGAATAGTTATAAAGACTGAATGATTTTAACATTGTGATATTTTTGCATTATATAAAGTTAAGAATATAGGAACTACTGTCTGTAAATTCGAGCTATCAATGATAATGTTCTGACTTTGAATCTGCAATTATCTCTCTTTAAATCTATGTTTTTTATTTTGAAATGTACTTGTTATTAAATAAAATTTGGTAGATATGGGCAAATTACCATTTTGAAAATATGCAATTATTAAAGTAGATAGACTAAACTATCGCCCGGTTCACACTCCACCCACGTCTATTGAACGGGTGAAGAGGCTCATCCCTTGTTTCCTGTTCAGGATGCGGTTTCCGGTTTTTCTCTTTTCTAATCTTCTCACTGCTTTTTTTTTTTTCAATTGGAGTAGATAGACTAAACTATCGCCCGGTTCACACTCCACCGGCGTCTATTGAACGGGTGAAGAGGCTCATCCCTTGTTTCCTGTTTAGGATGCGGTTTCCGGTTTTTCTCTTTTCTAATCTTCTCACTGTTTTTTTTTTTTCAATTGGAGTAGATAGACTAAACTATCGCCCGGTTCACACTCCACCCACGTCTATTGAACGGGTGAAGAGGCTCATCCCTTGTTTCCTGTTTAGGATGCGGTTTCCGGTTTTTCTCTTTTCTAATCTTCTCACTGTTTTTTTTTTTTCAATTGGAGTAGATAGACTAAACTATCGCCCGGTTCACACTCCACTCACGTCTATTGAACGGGTGAAGAGGCTCATCCCTTGTTTCCTGTTTAGGATGTGGTTTCCGGTTTTCTCTTTTCTAATTTTCTCACTCTTATGTAGCTCCCTGCACATCAGTGGCGTTACTGCCTTGCTTGGGGTGATATGATTAAAAAAA
Source organism: Ascarosepion bandense (assembly GCA_037127315.1). NCBI lineage: Eukaryota > Metazoa > Mollusca > Cephalopoda > Sepiida > Sepiidae > Ascarosepion > Ascarosepion bandense. The sequence goes on along the minus strand of JBBBDQ010001397.1, from coordinate 2,964,504 downwards.
AAAAATTTAAAAAAATGCAAAGTACTGCTGTATACAAATGACTGTAAAAACATCCTACTCCTACATTTACAGACAAATCAGACAGACGCATGCTGGGATTTCTTCCTAGCCATTAAGATAATCCACTTCTTGATCTTGTCCACCATATTTTTTTACTTTCCTGTCTTGAAGTTAAGAACACTGATCATTTTTTTAAATTAAAATTTTATTCTAAAACATAAAAAAAAAGGTATTTCATGATTTAAAATTTTACCTCAATTTCTATATTATCAACAAGTCCTTTCATACTGCGTTTGAGCAAGTCTCTTCCTCCAGCCTGCAAAAAAAAAAAAAGATTCAAGTCAATATTAAGAGAAAAAAAAGAAAATACTTGAAAGCATTATATTCTCCATCATAATTGATATTTTAGCAAAGAATACAAAGAAATACCCATATCCTGATTTCTTTTGAATTTTAACATTATTTTGATTTGTAATCATATATATTTAATTCTGGAGTCATCAGGGGATGAATCTGTCAAACGGGAGTTTCTTTCATATTCTAAAACTTAATTTGATGTCTAATCATATTTTCTATTTTGCAGTCATCTGTGACCAAGTTCATCGAATAGGAAGTTTTCTAATATTTTAATATTATTTTAATTTGAAATTATAATTTATTCATTTATAATCATATATATTTAATTCTGGGGTCATTGGAACAAATCTGTCAAACATGAGTTTCTTTCATATTCTAACACTTTTCCAATTTCTAATCATAATCTATATGATTATGATTTCATTCTTGGGTCCTCAGGGGACTAGTTCATCAAACAGGAGGTTTTCTAATATTTTAATATTCCCGATCCCGAGAATGGGAACCACACAAAATAATGAACAACAAACCAGATATTTGAGATAGAAAAATAAGTATATTCGATGTAAAAATACAAATTTGAACACAGGTTAGTAATCCAGGAATACGATTAGTAACAAATATATATACAAGTCTCTGGAGTGCAGCCATAGTAGAATTAGTATATCCATGTCGGAAGCTGATGGGTGCTGCATAGTAATCTTCTTTCTGAGTGGAGCGCAAAGCTGATATGAACTACTGATGCTGTATTCACTGTGAAACCTCAATATCGGTTTGACTCTTACAGTAACTGACGAATCTCTCACATATCTAACTATGGTAGGAGTATATGTATACTCAAGTTAAGTCCATTATCATATAAAAAGGGGAGACCCCACAACAGTTATCTTTCTGAATCTGCCATCAACATAAAATCATCAGTGCCTAGTAACTCTCCTAGTTATCTTAGGCCCATCTCATAATAAGTCTACGACTATGTCGTGTTAAATACACCGGTTCCCGTCCGATCACCAAATTTAAGCAACATCGAGCCTGGTCAGTACTTAAATGGGTGACCATTAGTGAATGCCGGGTGCTGTAAACCGAGAATGGACCACCAGTCCTACAGGTTTGGGAGTTGGGTGCAGGGCTAACAACCCTGCCCTGTAAAAAACAGTTTGTTATAGAAACAGCAACAAAAAATTGCTGCCCTATGCACCATCTGGTTGTGATGGATAAATGATGATGATGATGATGATGATGATCTCATAATAAAGGTTGAAAACATTCAGTGAGAAAACAGAGAAAGTTTAGTGAATACATAAAAATATCAAGTAGTCTCAAACAAGAATGAATTTTCTGACATGATTTATTCAATCTGAAACTAAGCTATTGACAAACTCAAAATAAAAACAGAAAGAACTATTAGATATTTGCAGTAATATTAGCTGTTTTCTTATAAGGAAACATTCAACATTCATTGACCAACATGCTTCTGATAGCCATTGAGCTGTTATCTTCCCTCAAGTGCATTTCTTCTGTCAATTCTGTTTTGTCGTTGGACAGAGTGCAACTGAAAATATTGAGAGGTTTCCAGTTCAAGTGAACAGTTGCCCATGGCAGAACCTACTTCATTACACTTAAAAGTGGGGATTAATAGCCAGAACAACTGATGCTTGCAGGGTCTGGGCTATTTTAAAACCTGGTCAGAGTGCACTTGCTCAGTCTCCCCCCACATTACACTGACCTTGGGTCACATACTTCTAGCATTAGCCAGGAAGTAAATACTAAATGTATTACCTGTTTTTCTCATCCCTAATAGTAATTGCAATATTAGCCATTTCCTTATAAGAAAACATTCAACATTCATTTGCCAAGCAACCATTGCCATTCAAGTAATGCTTTTCTTAATTTGCTCATTAGTGGGCTAAGATCAGATTGTATTATCTGTTCTTCTTATTACTAATGGTAATGGCAACAGTAGCCATTTCTTTATAAGGAAACATTCAGCATTCGCTGGCAAAGCTGCCACTGCTAATCAAGTTATTTTTTTCTTAATTCCCTGATTAGCTTGGCTGAGATTAAAGTGTATTACCTGTTTTCTCATCTCTAATGATAATGACATTATTAGCCAGTTCCTTATAAAGAAACATTCAGCATTCATCCACGTTACTTTCAGCTGAAATTTATGAAAACCTTTCTATTAAAACAATTTTTCAAGAAAACAGGTTCTTCATTTCAGAAACAGAGTATAGAAACAGTAGTAAACAATTAAGTCATGTTCTTAAAAACAAAAAAAAGCATGCTGGAGTATGATGCAATATCTGACCTCTTCTTCATCAGTAAATATTGGACAATTCCCTTACAGATGGAACAAAAACTTAAAGCAACAGAGATATGATTTTATCAACAAATGTTCACAACAGGAACACTGAACAAATTGCTGCTAGCAATCAGAAAGAGGAAGCTGAAATTTCTTGGAGGAGAACTGAGGAAGGAAGTCTTGACGAGTTTAACATTCACAGGGTACATTGAAAACAAAAGAAGCATAGGAACATTTGACAAGCTGAAATCAATGGAAATAGGAACATAGTGACAAAGAGGGGATCATTAGGGAGCTAAAAGCAACAAAAGAGCAATTGTTACTCACATTCTGAAGGGGTGTAACTTGAAGAGAATGTTTTAAAAAATTTCATTTCAGTCAGTCAGTTAAGTGCCATACTTGATACACATTTTGGGTGATCATGTCCCAAAAGATACAGGACTGACTGGGTAAAAGATTATCCCACAGTAGGTTGCCAGCCACACCTAGAGAAGCCAATCTGTTCTATTATTTAACCCATAACTGGAAGGAAATGATGGATTAATACTTTTCTTAAGGGTATTTGTGCATAAGTGAATGCAACGAATTCAACTGGAATTCAAACTTGGCTCCCTGATTTACTACTCCATATTGTTCCTTTGTTGAAAATATCAAATCTTAGTCTTACTGTAAAATATGAATAAGAGCATTAATGTTTGGAATAATGAAATTTAATTTAAGCCAATTATCTTCCATTGGATTGTAAACAGTAATTGGTTCTCCAGAGCACAGGAATGGAACATGTTCTGTCTTGAAAGAAAGAAATGGTTTTCTTCATTTTCATTACATTTTGTTATTCATTTCTTTTTTTCTTTCCTTTTTTCCTTGATTTCCCATCTTTTTTTTTTTCATTCTGTTCTCCTGTTTTTTTCTTTTATTCTCTTTTCTGATACATTCTCCATCTCTTCTATTCTGTTCCATTCTTCTTTTTTTCTTTTACAGTCTGTTCTTTTTCTCATTTTCATTGTTCTCTTTCTCCTTCTTTTCTTTCTGTTTCTCCTTCTTTTCCATTCCACATCTCTTTTCTTGTTCCATTCTGTTTTTTTCTTTATTCACTTTCACCTTTTCTTTCTTTCCATTTCTCTTTTTTTCATTCCTTTTCTTTTCAACTCTTTTGCATTACATTCTTTTTTCTTCAGTTCCATTCTCTTTTTTCTTCTTCTTTTTTTCTCTCATTTTCTTTGTTCTCTTTCTCTTTTTCTTTCTTTCCTTTTCCCTTATTTTCCATTCTCCTTTCCATTTAATTTCTTTTTCATTCCAAAACGAAAGTATATCAGATTATAGCAGTTTTTCAGTTGAATATTTGCAGTTAGCAAAATAAAACAAGTGACCAGAGTTCAAATTCTGTTCAAGTCTGTTGCATTCACTTGCACTAATATCCTTAGCAAAGGCATGAACCCCTGATTTTTGTCACATCTTTAGATTAAATAGTAGAGGAGATTGGGTATTCTAGATCTGTCTAGAAGAAAAACAAATGTAGTAAAAGGCAAGAATGATTGGGAACTTGGCTTCTTCTTCTTCTATGTGCCCTGTCCCTTCAGGATGCAGGCGATCATGGTTCTCCACTTCTCCCTATCCCTTGTGGCTCTTAGTATGTTTGAGCCTGTTGCTCTTGACAACCCCCGTTCCGTCATCCACCTGATCAGACCCTGCAAATATGTTATCCGCTGCCTTCCTCTGTCTCTCCTTCCTTCTATCTGACCAGTCAGTATCAGGTTCTCCAGGCTCTCTTTCCTCATTGCATGTCCCAGGAACTTCAGTTGTCTCTTCCTGGTGCTCAGCATCAATTTCCTTTTTGTTGCCATTCTTTCCAACACCTCCTCATTGCTTGCATGCTCAGTCCACGATATCCGTAGCATCCTTCTGTAGAACTACATTTTGGCCACCTCCAGTTTTGCCCTCATTTTCGATGATATTGTCCAGCATTCACTGCTGTATTGAAGAACTGACATCATGTAGCAGTCTAGCACTCTTTTCTTTATTTCTATTGAGATTTTCCTGTATGTTAGTATTTTGCTCATCTTCTGGAACGCGTCCTTTGCCATGCCAATTCGCCTTCGGATCTCTGTGTCGCACTTTCCATCTCCTGTTAGAACACTTCCTAGGTACTTAAATTTTTGTACTTGCTTGATTCTGTTATCCCCCACCTGTATTTGGCATTTTGGGTTGTATCTTTTGCTGATGACCATGCACTCAGTTTTCTTAAAGTTTATTTGTAGTCCCTTCTTGTCACTCTCCACTGCTACTTTCTGTATGAGGTCTTGTAGTTTCCTTTCCGTGTCCACAATCAGCACTGTATCGTCCGCATACCTTATATTGTTCAGGTTGTGGCCTCCAATAACAAATTCTGGTGTGTCATCTAGGGAACTTGGCTATCTTTCCTAATTAAGGCAATTCACAGTTAATAAAGGGGAAAAATGATTAATTTATTCATTCATTCATTCATTTTCTATTGCTTATCAAACCTTTTACAGGTTGCTAAACACAATAAAACGTTTTAAGACTGGAAGAGTTTTTTGTTTTTTAGATAATAGAGGTTTGGTGATTAACCCATAGAGGCATGGGTTAGGGTTAGGGTTGTGGCTAGGATTGAGGAAACAGAGATCTGAGTTCAAATTCCAGTTTAGTTCATTACATTCAATTAAATGTTAATACCCTTGGGAAATACCCTTTCTTCCTCCAGCTGTGGGTAAACAGCAGGATGAATTGGGTTCCTTAACCTTGGGTGGCAACCAGTTTAGGAGAAGAAAAACTCAAATTCAAACCTGTACAGTGTGCGATGGGTAAATTGTCATTTAATATTTTTATTTCATGCATATGTGTTGTTTGTTTTAGATTATATTAACTGTATAGTATAGTAGGGTCAGTTGGGCACCATCTGGGAGGAAAAGTGCTCCATGACACAATTCATTCTGCCAGAAATTTGCAAACAAGATGCTGTACTACTTGACATTCATGCTTGAAGCTCCAATACTTGACATTTCAGAGTGTTTGAGTGTCAATCTAAAGAAATCGCAGAGGATTCAGAAAGAATTACATGAGTCTGATTGTGATTATGAAGGTGTTTGGAGTGATCATTAGTGAAACATGCCTTCATTCATCTTCCCACAGGGCCTCAAACTCAATATGTATGTTTACCTCAAGTGCCCTGAGGAGGTAGTGGTGTCCTAGGTCAAGAAGGTGGCTGCTGCAAAGTCCTATGTCTGCCAACAGGACTCTGCACCATGCCACACAAGCAGGAGGGCCCACTCATGGCTGAAAGACAATTTCTGCAACCATATCATGCCACATAATTCCCCAGACTGCAACCCCTTGATTATTATATATGGAGTGAAGATAAATGAGACACCAAAAACCTCCTTGGTTTGGTTTATTTTATAGCATACCAAACTCAATGACTTATTTAATGCTGACAAGATTTTTAGGATAGATTCATGTGAATAAAATATGTATTCTTTGTAAGAAAACAGTTTGTAGATAAGGTTTAATTGACATATTTTTGGAAAGAGAGTTTTTGTCAAGTCGAATTTATTGCTGGTAATATATTTGTTTGTTCAAAAATGTATTGCTAATAAGATATATTTATTTTTTCAAAACGTATTTTTTACTATAAACATCTATTTTTACACTTTCATAGTGTATTGACCCCATTTTGAAGGTTAACTATTTGCCAATAGCTAGAACCCTAACAGGTGCTACCACCACAAATCAAGGATGAACTGGGAACAACAGCAATAAAGAGATGGTTCTATGCTTTTCAAAACCGCCTAATCTGCTGCCAGATGTAGTTTATCATTATACCCAGGACAAACAAAACTATTTGCAGCACCAAAGATCAACTGAAGGCAAGAATTATGCCAGCATTCACCAACTTAAACAAGGAGACTGTCCACAAGAGTTGCAGGAGATTCTGAAGTCATCTGGAGGCAGTGGTTGAAGCCAATGGTAATTTTATTGAACTCTTTAGCATTTCAAGATATTTTTGTGTAACTTTGGTAAATATATCTGTTAAAATGAGATGTCAGTGTTATATTCATTTCATAGTTTAGATGATAATTTAACCATCACACCCTGTATGTAGTTCTGGTGAAGCACATACTATGCAGCTAAAGAAAGGATCATTTGCACTGATTCGATGATCCAACTTATGGTTAACTCACTTTAGACGTAAAAGTGTGGATTCATATATTTTCAAAGAGCCTTTTTACATATAACAAATTCAATGGGAACTTGGCTCTTTGATTTACAATTCCAAACCATTATCCATTACACAACCTGCACATCTGAGCTTACAGCACTTGATATTCCCAAGTTGTCACCCATCTAGGTACTGACCAGGCTCAATATTAATTAACTCCAATTTTCAATTCTAAGCCATTATACAACTTGCACATCCTAGCTTACAGCATCTGTTATTTCTAAGCAGTCACCAATCTAGGTACTGACCAGGCTCAATATTCCTTAACTTTTGTGTTCATATGGTGAGCAGTGATTCAACATGATGTGGCCGAAAGCCTTAAATCCAAGCTTAAAGCATCTGTTATTCTTAAGCAGTCACCCATCTAGGTACTGACCAGGCTTAACATTACTTAACTGCAATGTTCAATTTCAAGTCATTATCCATTACACTCTCTGCACATCCTAGCTTACAGCATCTGTTATTCCTAAGCAGTTACCCATCTAAGTACTGACCAGGCTCAATATTCCTTAACTTTTGTGTTCATATGGTGAACAGTGATTCAACATGAGGTGACTGAAAGCCTTAAATTAAAAACAAGACTTAACTGTGGAGAGTTATGATCTCCAATGTCCTGATGAAAATGGCAATTAAAAAATAATTGCTCTACAGGATGGAACTATGCTGAATGATTTCTGGTAATGGTCAATGAAAAACAAAGCTGGATTGATTGGACAAGAGTCTGAAGCAGGACAACACAAATATACACAAAACATCAAGGTAATTGATTCCAGCTTTATTCTGCTATTTTCTGTAATACCATTATGTGTAGATGAGTATTTAAACTAGAAAGAAAAAATGAATGTTTAGAAGCAGCACTTAGTAATGTCAATAAAAGTATGTTTCTATAACAAGAAAAATGAAGCCGAGAAAATAAATGTTGGATATTAATGAACACCAATATTAAGCAGATGTTTAATTTCATTTTTTTTTTAAGTAAAAAAGGGAATAAGAAGAGAAAAAAGCTAGATTGATATTTATATATCAAATTAAATATTAATATCTTGGATGTATTAAGTGGCTTGGCTGCTTACAATCAAAGAACAGTGTCTGCTGTGTGAAAATAGCACTGGAGATAAATAATAACAACTGATGGATGTTTTGGCAACTCTAGAGTGTTAATAAGGGTGTGTATTACGGGTCGCGAGAACAAGGAAGTAGAAAAAAGAAACTACTAACAAAAGTTAAAGAAAAGGAGAAAATTGTAGAAGAGGAAAGACGGAAGAAAAAGTGAATGAAAAGAAGAAAGAAAAAGATAATAAAATAGAAAAGAAGAATGGAATTTTAAAAAAATGAAAGAAAAAGAAAAAACAGGAGAATGAAATGGGAAAATGAAGGAATGAAAGAAGGAAAGGAAAGAAAAAGAAAAGAGAGAGAGAGAAGGAAATAGAAAAGAAGGATTGAAAGGAAGGGAAAAGAGAAGTAAAACAAAATGATAAAAACAGAAGAAAGAAGAAAAAATAAGAAGAGATACAGAAATAAAATAGAAAAAAGAAAAGGAGAACAGAAAAGAAAACAATCCACAGAATCCTTGAAAAAAAAAAAACTGGAAGAAACAAGAAATAAAAATATGAATGAATTTAGATTTTTAGTGCATCTTTCTTCATGTTCATACACAGACACCTTATGTATATATATATATATATATATAAATAAACATATTGCTAAATATAACAGTCAATGAATGTCTATAATGCTTAATCATGAGCTGTTCCAAACATTGTATTTTGGCTTTAATTTCTGGTGTAAATAAAGTCAAAAATTGTCTAAAATTTGGATATTGTTTTATTACACTCATTCTAAGCGTTATCCAAATGTTAGACAACTTTAATACAACTATCATCATCATTTATCCATCACACCCAGATGATGCATAGGGCAGCAACTTTTTTGTTGCTGTTTCTGTAACAAACTGTTTTTTACGGGGCAGAGTTATTAGCCCTGCACCCAACCCCCAAACCTGGAGGACCAGTGGACCATTCTTGGTCCTTACGTTTACAGCACCTGGTATTTCCAAATGGTCACCTATTTAAGTACTGACCAGGCTCGATGTTGCTTAACTTTGGTGATCGGACGGGAACCGGTGTATTCAACACGATATAGCCGTAGACTTAATACAACTATATACAGGTTTAATTTAATTGTGACCAAAAACTGGTTAACAGTAATTATATATATATATATATATATATATATATATATATATACAAGCAATAATAAAGCCAAAATACAATGTTTAGAATGGCTCATGATTAAGCATAACAGACATTCATTGTCTGTTATATTTAACAATATATGTTTAGATAATTATCTGCTGCCTCAATGTGCTCTCTCTCTTAGGGCGAAACCATGGTAGGTTGTTGGCTCTTGCTTAGATTTCTGTCTTTGTTTGCTCTACTTTCGTATTGAGCACTTTAGTGTTAGGGCTTTCGTCTTGGGGTTTTTTCTTTCTTATGAGTGCTTGACTTTTTGTTCATGTACTTTGTTTGTTTCTTTTTTTACTTCCCCTTTTTTTCCCTCCTAGTTTGTTCTCAGTGGGTTATACAAGATGATTTAAATTATAGCTTAATTAATACTAGTTATGGCAAAATTAGTTCTGTTACTATTGGCATTGTTATTACGATAGTTAACACACATATATATATATATATATATATATATTATCCTATGTTTTAGGCATGACAGAGTTTCATGCATTACAGGACTATCCAGGTGCTGATCATATCATATTGGCTTATTTTTTATTTGAATTAAAAAGGCTAAGTGAAGTGAAATTAAATTGTGTTCCTCATGTTTACACAGGAATTAAAGTCACTCATCATGATGAACTTTCAAGGACAGTCAGAGCTATGTTTATAAATGACAATCATATCTACTGTATTAAGTTTTTTCTCAGTTTCCCTTAAGGAAAAACAATTGGCTTGTTTCTCCAAAAGGAACTTTTCACACTTTAAACATGAGCCACTATTAAAAAATACTTTATCATCTAAAAAACAAATCTATCAAGTCTATTATTGTCTGTTTGATTTCAAATCATAATTACTACATTCTTGTTCCATACAATATTTGAAATTTTCTTCCAGGTTCATTCAATATTTTAATTCAATTTAGTTTCCTTTGTATATATATTTATTTACTGTGAACCAGTTTTTGTTTATAATTAAATTAGACCTGTAGACAGTTTTTTAAAAAAGTGCTCAAAACATGTAAAATGTAGAGCTTTTATGTATTTTCATTTAAAAGTCCATTGTTTACTCAACCGTGGTTTTAATCTGTTGATATCTTCAGGCATTTTAAAACAACTGATACTTTTTATTATTTTTAAATATACAACAGAATTTTTCATAAACTCATGGTGGGAAGTTTAAAATAACTGAAATTTTAAAATTAGGGAGGAGTTTTTAAGGCTCTTAATCACTTTCATCCGGGTTTGTATGACCCTAAAATATATTTTCTAGTGTGTTTACATCCAAACATCACTTCAGATCTTCCATTCTCTTTTGCTCTGTAAATAATATGATGGCTTTTTTTTTCTTCTTAATTTTCAATCTGCAGGCATAATATTAGAATAGGTTAGCCATAATATTATTTCCAGAGCAAAAAAATTACTAAATTGAAGATCTGAAGTGATGTCCAGATGTATACACAACAGAAAATATATTTTAGAATCATACAAACCTGAAAGAAAGTGATTAAGATTCTTAAAAACTCCTCCCTAATTTTAAAATTTCAGCTACAATTAATAGCTACAAAGGACAAGAAGTTGTAGAGAACCATAATCACCATAATCCTGCATGTATGAATTTACTTGAGTCACAAGATTAGCTACTAGGTTCTACCCTTTTTCTGTGAAGTGCAAATTCTACTCCAGCAGCTTCTTTTCTTGCACTTCTTGCCTGTGGAATTCCCTTCCATTTACTTGCTTTCCCGACAGCTACAATCTCCAAGAATTTAAATGTAAAGTCAATAGTCATCTCCTATCTCACTAACCTGCATCCTCTCTCTCATGCTCCTTTCTCCATCCACTCCACTCTCATCAGTATTCTCATCCTTCTCTTATCCACTTCCTGACACCCCCTATAGCCTGTCACTCTTTCTCATAACTTTCCTCCTATGTAACTTCCTGCAAAACAGTGGTAGTAAAATGTCTTGCTTGTGGCGATATGATTAAAAAAAAAAGTTTCTATACTATTATGTGGATATAAAGTGGGGGATCAATTCTACATTACAATAAATATATAAATTGATCCCTCACTTTATGGCCACAATCATCTTTCTCTTACCCATTTCCTGACACTCCCTATAACCTGCCACTCTTTCTCATAACTTTCCTCCTATGTAACCTCCTGCAAAACAGTAGGAGTAAAATGTCTTGCTTGGGGCGATATGATTATAAAAAAGAAAAATGTCCTGAAAAGTCACAGCACAGAAAAGAATATTGATATGAGACACAGACTGGTGGGTCTCACATTGAACTTATCAGATGTGCATCAGAGTTGAAATCTTTAATGAACTTTATTAGAGTTTAGTGGTACCTGCCTATCATTTTAACAACTTTCAGAATTTTTTAACCTTTTGCTAACTCTGGTGTTATTAAACCTTTTTCTTTGTTACAGAAAGTTCCAGAGATATACAAAATGAAATAACAACCAACATATTTTATTTGTTTGAACATTCTTGGCACCACAGTTTACTCTTGCCTTGATCAAAAGCCGATGACACCTCAGTTTACTCTCATCTTGATCAAAAATCTGGTGTGGGTGACAAAGTGAACCTCACTGCTGAGCTTGAAAAGGACCTCCAATCCATGGTAGAGTTAGGTAAGAAATGGCTCGTAAATTTTAATGCTTCCAAAATGAAGATGCTTAACCATCATAGACAATCACTCCTACCTCCCATTAGCATGGAACAGGCTAGCCGCCCTGAGAATAAAACACTATGCCTCCTTGGCTTCACACTCTCAATGGACCTCAAATGGAATGACTATATAAAATCCATTGCTAAATCCGCTGCTATGAAAGTTCGTTCTCTGTGCAAGGCCCGAAAGTTTTTCTCGTTTGAGTCCATCCTGCACATATATATCCGCCCGTCTATTGAATAATGCTGCCACATCTGGTCGGGTGCCCTAGCTATTCTCCTCAGTGTTCTTGACAAAATACAACGGAGAATCTGTAATGTGATTGATACCGAAATGGCAGCCTGGCTGCAGTCACTCTCTCACCGGCATGATGTGGCTTCCTTGTGCCTCTCCTATAAACACTTTCATGGCTTCTGCTATGATGAACTTGGATCACTGGTGCCCTCTAGGTATGAATTTGCACGAGATACTAGATTAGCAACTAGGTCCCACTCTTTTACAGTGGAACAGATAAAATGTAACTGCAATTTCTACTCTAACAGTTTCTTTTCTTGCACTTCCCACCTGTAAAATTCCCTTCCATATACTTGCTTGACAGCTACCATCTTCAGGAATTTAAATGTAAGGACAATAGACACCTGTTATCACACTAACTCGTATCCATTCTCTCAAACACTCTTCCCATCTACCCAACCCCCAACCTCAGTATCCTCATCTGTCTATCACCCGCCCTTCTCATGTTTCCTATAACTAACCACTCTTTCTCATCACTTTTCCCTATGTAATCCTCTGCACAATAGTGGCAGTAAAATGCCTTGCTTGGAGTGAAATGATTAAAAAAAAAATGAGTATCTATTAAAGATAATGTTCAAACAAACAAATTAAATTTCTCTTTATCTATAGTGGATTATACATTATAGTGAAGTGTATGCTTGTGGAAACAGATTAGTTTAATTTTGCCTTGTTATAGACTATTATAAGAACAGTATAAAACAAGAAAATCAAATTTTCAATAGAAACAACAAATTTATATACTTATAAATCAATTAAGGTTTTTTACAAATAAAATTAATGTATTTTGGTTGATACAAGGTTGGTAAAATATTCATTGTAGTCCTTGCAAGAATGAGTTTATGTGTATGTAGGTAGGAACATATGTATGTATCTATCTGTGAGCGATATTGTTGGTAGGAGTGTCTTTGAAGTATTCGCTCAGTCTTAAAGGGTTCCATCCAGTTATCAAGTATAAGAAAAGACAGATGGTTGAACTGTGAGAATATAGATGTGAGGAAGAAAGATACAGATAATAATAATAACTATTGCTTGATGTTTGTCAAAGGTATGAGTTAATTGTTTGTCATCTTAACTCTCTGACTCCTGTCAAACTTCCTTCTTTTATTTTGTTTGAGAATTCACTCCCGGATGCGATTCTGGCCTTTCCATTGGCTGACAAACATTTCACATCGAGGTGTGAAATTTTGCGAGTTTTGTATGTGGTAAGCAAAGTTTGTAAATTCGAGAAAATTTGTTTATTTCTAACAGTGAGTCAGTGTTTAGCATTTGAATTTTAAAATCTAGAACTTATTTTGTTCACTACATAAATATTGAATTTGATTCATAACCAATTCTCAGTGTTTTAATTTGCAATATGGATATTAGCTTGAGACTTTAGATTTCTGGGCATTTTCGATAAATGGTAACCCATTTTTTTACATTTGTGTAGTTTTCATTCTAGTTGCATAGACTCAAGCAGCTTATTTCTTAGCTCAACAGATCAGTCATCATTCAGCAAAAAAAAAAATCTCCAGATTCTAATAAGTATTTATTTTATATATTGATAAAACATTAGTGACTCACAATGTGAGACAGTCTATTTTCTGCTTGCACATATATACTGACATTGGGTTAAATAAATCAATGAAGATTTTCAGTGCAGCTACAATATACGTTGAAGACACTCATAACTTTCAAGAGACCAATAAAAGATAAGCATGTTTACTGCAATGATGGCAATAGAAAATTTGGCAGACAGAAATGTATTTAGATTTTCAGAGATGCATTTTATCTTATTTTTTCTATGGTCTGGTTCAACAACGGAATGAACCTGACCGATTATGTGATTCCATATGGTCTTATTAAACAAGGAAGGTAATCTGACAGATCATATATGGCTTGGTTTAACAAGCGGCCTAATCTAACAGATCCTGTGACTCCATGTGGTCTGAGTATATCAGGGTGATAATCTGACAGATCTTGTAACACTATATTATTAGATTCAAGAAGGAATATAATCTGACATATCCAGTGATGTTATGTAATCTGATTCTACTAGAGTGATAATATGACAGAATCTGTGACTCCATGTTATTTGAGTAAATCAGGAAGGTAATCTGACAGATCATGTGTCTCTATGTGGTCTGGGTCACCAAAGGGAGGTAATATGACAGATCATGTCTATGTGATCTGGGTCACCAAAGGGAGGTAATATGACAGATCATGTGTCTATGTGATCTGGGTCACCAAAGGGAGGTAATATGACAGATCATGTGTCTATGTGATCTGGATCACAAAAGGGAGGTAATATGACAGATCATGTGTCTATGTGATCTGGGTCACCAAAGGGAGGTAATCTGACAGATCATGTGTCTCTATGTGATCTGGGTCACCAAAGAGAGGTAATATGACATATCATGTGTCTCTATGTGATCTGGATCACCAAAGGGAGGTAATATGACAGATCATGTGTCTATGTGATCTGGGTCACCAAAGGGAGGTAATCTGACAGATCATGTGTCTCTATGTGATCTGGGTCACCAAAGGTAGGTAATATGACAGATCATGTGTCTCTATGTGATCTGGATCACCAAAGGAGGTAATATGGCAGATAATGCTGATTTTTTAAGTGCAGCTTAGATGTGGCACAAGGCCGAAATTATGGGATAACCAGTGAGGATCGAACTCACTACTTAATTGTAATTTTTCTAGTGAGACAAGTTTGCTAACCATTACACGACCTTGACGTGCCCACAATATGACATATAATGTGCCTCTATGTGGTCTGGGTCACCAAAGGGAGGTAATATGACAGATCATGTGTTTCATTGTTTTCTGGTTCAACAAGGGATGAAGTTTGACAGAATCTTTGACTCCATGTTCTCTGAGTAAACCAGGAAGATTATCTGACAGATAATGTGTCTTGGTATGGTCTGGTTTAACAAGGGAGATACTCAGATAGATCATGTGTTTCAGTGTGGTCTGGTTTAACAAAGAAAGGTAATCTGACAAATAATGTGTCCCAATGTAATATAATTAAAGGAGGTAATCTGACAGATCATGTGTCTCTATGTGGTCTGGGTGACCAAAGGTAGGTAATATGACAGATCAGGTGTCTATGTGATCTGGGTCACCAAATGGAGGTAATATGACAGATCATGTGTCTCTATGTGGTCTGGGTCACCAAAGGTAGGTAATATGACAGATCATGTGTCTCTATGTGGTCTGGGTCACCAAAGGGAGATAATATGACAGATCATGTGTCTATGTGATCTGGGTCACCAAAGGGAGGTAATATGACAGATCATGTGTCTATGTGATCTGGGTCACCAAAGGGAGGTAATATGACAGATCATGTGTCTATGTGATCTGGGTCACCAAAGGGAGGTAATATGACAGATCATGTGTCTCATTGTTTTCTGGTTCAACAAGGGAGGAAGTTTGACAGAATCTTTGACTCCATGTTCTCTGAGTAAACCAGGAAGATTATCTGACAGATAATGTGTCTTGGTATGGTCTGGTTCAACAAGGGAGATACTCAGATAGATCATGTGTTTCAGTGTGGTCTGGTTTAACAAAGAAAGGTAATCTGACAAATAATGTGTCCCAATTTAATATAATTAAAGGAGGTAATCTGACAGATCATGTGTCTCTATGTGGTCTGGGTCACCAAAGGTAGGTAATATGACAGATCATGTGTCTCTATGTGGTCTGGGTCACCAAAGGGAGATAATATGACAGATCATGTGTCTCTATGTGGTCTGGGTCACCAAAGGGAGGTAATATGACAGATCATGTGTCTATGTGATCTGGGTCACCAAAGGTAGGTAATCTGACAGATCATGTGTCTATGTGATCTGGGTCACCAAAGGGAGGTAATATGACAGATCATGTGTCTATGTGATCTGGGTCACCAAAGGGAGGTAATATGACAGATCATGTGTCTCTATGTGATCTGGGTCACCAAAGGGAGGTAATATGACAGATCATGTGTCTCATTGTTTTCTGGTTCAACAAGGGAGGAAGTTTGACAGAATCTTTGACTCCATGTTCTCTGAGTAAACGAGGAAGATAATCTGACAGATAATGTGTCTTGGTATGGTCTGGTTCAACAAGGGAGATACTCAGATAGATCATGTGTTTCAGTGTGGTCTGGTTTAACAAAGAAAGGTAATCTGACAAATAATGTGTCCCAATGTAATATAATTAAAGGAGGTAATCTGACAGATCATGTGTCTCTATGTGGTCTGGGTCACCAAAGGTAGGTAATATGACAGATCATGTGTCTCTATGTGGTCTGGGTCACCAAAGGGAGATAATATGATAGATCATGTGTCTATGTGATCTGGGTCACCAAAGGGAGGTAATATGACAGATCATGTGTCTATGTGATCTGGGTCACCAAAGGGAGGTAATATGACAGATTCTCTAATTCCACATTGTCTGGCTCAACGATTTGACAGATGCCTTGCTTCTATGTTCACTTGTCAGCTGCTTTGGTTTACCACTGGCATTGGTTGAATCCACAATAGATGAAGGTCCTTGTAACATTTCAAGAGAAGGAAGGTAATTACTTCTTTTCCTTCAATTTTCAAAATTTCCAGTACTGGCAGTATAGCCCAGTGTTGCTTGGGTGTAATGAAAGCTTTAAAACTAATCCATGGTCCTGGAGCTCAGACTCTTTGGACGTTGGCACAAAATACTAAAAAGCAATAGTTGCTTCCAGTTAAAGCAAAACTGTAGACTGAAAGAAAAATGAATGGATGTAAGTCAAATTTTGATTTCCTGGTATTGATATCAAATAAGTCTTTTTTGTCGTAAACTGAATTTTGAAGGCTAAATAAGTCCTCTGAGTAAATGGTATCAAAGGCTGAGACTAAGAACTATAATTATACCTACTTAGAGGCAAACCCAAAGCAAAAACTAAAATAAAAGGGCTGAAAAAAATACAGACATACAGGCAGATAAACAGACACACACACACAAACATCTTGTCTTTTTTTATATATATATATATATATATATATATATTATTGATTTTATGCACTATTGTAAGAACTGCAACCTTGAAACTTCTGAATATCGTTTCTTATGTCTTTGTCTATGAGTGTATCAAATTTGATTAAAATCGGACTACTCCTTCTATAACTTGATTTTTTCGATTATCAATATTTATTGGGGGTACCTCAACATAAAACCTAGCTAAGAACACTCACAGACGCTTATAGTAAACTGTGTAAATTTTCAAGAAAATCGGTTCAGCCATTTCAGAGTCGATAGGTAATAGACACACACACACACACACACAGACAAAGTTCCATTTATAAATAAGTTTAGATCAATGATTCAGAATTATTTAATGTGACTGAGTAAAAATGTTAGTTGCTCTAATCTGGTCAAGAATGTTGATTTTCTAAGTGCAGCTTAGATGTGGCTCAAGGTCAAAAGTATGGGGCATCCAGTGAGGACTGAACTCATGACTTCATTTTAATTTTGGGCACCTCAGCGTGGTGTCATGGTTAAAAATCTTGTCTTGCTAGAATGCAAGACAAAATTTTTAACCATGACACCACGCTGAGGTGCCCAAAATGTGGTCAAGAATGACTGGAAGTTATGCAAAGGAAATTTAACTTAGCAATTTTATATTCCCATAAACATTCTTTTGCTTTACTTTTTTTTTTTACAATACTTTTCACCCTTTACAATGCTCAAGAGCCACTTGATGTAGTAGATTACAGAGTAAGAGAAAGTTTATGAGTCTTTGTGAGGAAGATAAGGGTTAACCTTGGACTTTAACAGGCTAAAATTGTCATGACTGGGGAAGAAACCACATGGGAGTCAGCTCTCAGAAAAACTACTGAAGAAAGAAATATTTTTAAAAGTAAAATCAAATAGAATAAGTTAAAAAAAAAAGTTTAAAAAGACAAGATAGAAAAAGGAAATGTAACTTATCCTATTTGTGAATAAATATTTGCTTTTATATAAATCCTGGAAATAAAGCAAATATTGGTAGATAAAATATTAAGAACATTACATGGAAAATTTGCGCATGAAAAGTAATATTCTTAAGATTATATTAAACATGGAAAAGAACAGGACAAGTTATTAAACCTGGAAAAGTAAAGGACAAGATATTCTTGTGAAGAAAAAAATAAGAAATGTCTTACTTAAAAACTGCCTTCAAATTTTATTTTTACCTACAATATTTTAAGTAAGAAATTTCTTATTTTTTGCTTCACTAGAATATCTTGTTCTTTACTTTTCCAGGTTTAATAACTGTTGGGGCGCTCTCCACCTTGTTCTACAGTTATGGACTGTTCTAAGCACTACATAAAGTAGTAGTGATGATACCTCGATGAGGACCTCGGAAGTCAGTCGAGGAAGTAAGCTGAGTGAACAAGTCAGTCGGGTATTTCTGGTACTGGACTGGAAGTGTTCTATTGGTCAGACTCTTATGTCTCATGACAATACGTTCCACTCTCATCCCTTGTTCCCTGTTTACGATGTGGTTTCCGGCTTTCTCTTCTCCAATCTTCTCACTTTGTCTTTTTTTTTTCAATTGGAGTAGATAGATCTATCTATCGCCTGGTTCAAACTCCACCCACATCTATTGAACAGGTTAAGAGGCCCATCCCTTGTTCCCTGTTTAGGATGTGGTTTCTGGCTTTCTCTTCTCCAATCTTCTCACTATTACATAGCCCCCTGCACATCAGTGGTGTTACCGCCTTGCTCGGGGTGATACGATTAAAAAAAGAAAAACCCTTGTTTTGTATTCTACTAACGACCTCTTTTGTAAATACTTCTTTTCCTGGTAATGCACCTACTTGATACTATTACGTTGTTTGTATTTATTTCACAATAATTCTGTACATGCAACATAACAATAACTCAGCTTGTTCTTTTCCAGATTTAATATAATCTTAAGAATATTTATCTTCATGCACATATTTTTCCCATGTAAGTCATGATTTTTCTAGGCATTGCTATTAATTTAATATAAATTTAATGCTGAAAACTGCATTCAAAACTATTAAGAAAAAATTTACATGCAATTGATTAAAAAAATATAAAAGTTGATTATTTATAGTCAATTCTGATAAAATAAGTGATAAGCAAAGTTTGATTGACAAAAATGATAAAAGATATCATTAGAATTTAAATGTTAGAAACCGCATGCAAAAATATTAAACAGAAAAAAGTTATAAAGAATAAGATTTATTATTAGAAGTGTTAGTCACTCACTCATTTATGTAATGATGCGGTTAGTCTCTCTTTTCAGTTTCACATATTTTGATGTATCATTTTTGTACTCAACCAAAATACAACATTTTTTTTTCAAAATGTAGCAAAGGAGGTGTCTTGTCTAACTCTGTAAACTGTTTGAAAACTGAAATAGTGGTGAAGCTTGAAAGCTGCCAAGATTCACGCAATGTTGGACTGAAGACTATATTAAACCATTGCCATAGTTGAATGATAAAATACGAGGTAGTTCAGTTTTTTGAGGGAATGCCTTTTAATATTGCTAACTTATTTTCTAACTTGTTCTTGGTAATCCTTGCCCTAAATACAAGGAATAGTGATATAAAGATTGTTCACTCCCTAAAAACTGCATGATCACATTTTTGTCAAAGTTCTCAAAAAGCTGGAAGCCATTGAGGTGATTCTAGAGCAGTAACCAAATGTAAAATGCATGCTAAGCGTCCTAAAACCATCTGAACACCCAAATTTGTATGAAATGTGTAGAAAATTAAGTCAACATCAACAACATTGCTAAGGAGCTTGTGGGTTTTGTGTGTATATTTTTGGTGTAGGTATGTGTTCAATGCATAAACAGTAAAAAAAGTATGTTCATTTTCGATTCTGGCTCAGAAATAATTCATGGAAAAAATAAAGATAAAAAAGGAAAAGATCGTCGAGCTCAAGTCAACCTTGCACAAATTTAAAATACCCAAAATCTCTACTTCATGAGTAGAGCTGCTGAAAACATGTCCGAATAGACTTGTTGGAAAATGGAATGAGAAACATAGTCCGTTTCAGAAATGGGATCATAAAATTGCATATGTGACCAGAAACACTTTTTAGTTTCTTTATAACTCATTCCATGATGAAATGAACTAATATATTTATTTTATGTTTACTATATTAAAACAAAGTTTAAATTTCTATTGAGTATGCCTGCTTTTCTTTTTGGGTCAAAAGTATTTATGGAAAATAAAAATGAGAATTGGTAAAAATGGTCAAGCTTGAGTCATCCTTGCACTGAGTTGCAATGGTCAGATCTCTACTGCAGAGATAGGGCTGCTGAAAACACATTTAAACAATCTTGCCTGAAAGTGAAATGAGAAAGATTCTGTCCTTTTCAGAAATGGGGTCATAAAATTGCACATGTGACCCGAAACCCTTTTTGGTTTCTTTATACCTTTCATCATGAACTTACTTTTTTTCTTTGTTATTATGATTTTATTTATTGGTTCTGCTTCATTTTCCAACAATAGAGAAAGTATGAAAGTGAAATGATGATTACAACTGATCTGTTTTGTGTTTATGTTTTTTAAGTGAAGTCGTGTTTTCAATATAAAAACAAAGATAGAAAAAGCATATAAACAAACTGGAGTTTCTACGACAATCATTAATTTCTTTTATGTTTACTACATTAAAACAGGATGTGCGTTGTGGTGCAGTGGATATTGGCTTGGAACAAGAAATCGGGGAGCCAGTTGAATTCATTGCATTCACTTATAGAAAAAATACCCTTGGGAAAGGTATTAATCTGTCTCTTCATTCCAGTTATGGGTTAAATAATAGGACAGATTGGGTTCTATAGCCTTGGCTGGCAACCAATCTACCACAGAAAGCAATGGCAACCTACTGCAGGATAATCTTCTGCCCAGTCAGTTTTGTCTCTTTTGAAAAGCGTGTTTCATGTATGGCACTTAACTGACTGACATTAAAACAAAGTTAAATATCACTTGAGTATGATTGTTTTTCATTTTGATTCAAAAACTGTCTATGGGAAATAAGGATGAGAATTGGTAAAGATGGACAAGCTCGAGTCATCTTCACATTGAGTTGCAAAAGACAGATTTCTTCTTCATGAGTTGTATAGTTGGAAACATGCCTGAATGATCATATTAGAAAAAGATTTTCTTTCAAGAAGTGGGGTCATAAAATCACACATGTGACCAAAAACCCTTTCTAGTTCCTTTATAACTTGCTACATGGGAAAATGAATTTCTTTTTTATTTGGTTTTTATTTTACTTTATTTTCCCTACAAACTGAAGATTTCAAGGTACTCTTTTAAAAGTATTGTGCATGAGGACCTTCGATGCAAGTCATATGAGAGGTGAGAGGTCAATTCATGTCCACTAAAACAAAAAAGATAACTGTCTGATCTGTACAAAACACTTGTTGAAACACAAAAAGCTTGGAAGGCTTTGGTTTTTCACTGAGGGGAAAAATTTTTGAACAGAAGTAAAATGACAACTAGTTATACAGGGACTCTTGCAAGATTTAATGGCCATGCACACAAAGTTTCAAGCAATCTTAATAGTTCGAGGAGTTGTAAGCATTGAAGTAGATGTGTTGTCCCTTCAGTCTTTCCTGAGAGATCAAGAGCCTATACAGCTGATTATAAGGAGGTTTTAGAGAGAACTGTGTGATATCACAAATGAACAATAGAAAACTGTACACTTACCAATAAGACACTGTGGCATCTCATAATGCCAAGACAACCCAAGAATGGATGAGTTAAGATCTCCATGATCATGTCACCCATAAACATATGACTTTATATCTCACCAAATGTGAATCCATTGAACTACTACATATGAGGCGTAGTTGAGGGGTAAGTCAATTAATGCCCCCACAACACTATAAAACCTCTGAAGTCTGCGATAACACGTAAAACATCTAAAATAGATAAACATCATCTGATTTGTGGCCCTCATTTGGCAGCTCAGCTTTCCTACCAATGTAAAGTTGCCAAAATGTGTCTCTTTTTATAAATGGTATCAGCTTGGAATGACAAATCAGGGAGCCGAGAATGAATTCCAGTTGAATTCCTTGCATTCACTTACATACAAATACCATTGAGAAAGGTATTAATCTATCTCTTCCCTCCAGTTATGGGTTAAATAATAGGACAGATTGGGTTCTTTAGTCTACTGCAGAAAGCAATGGCAACCTACTGTGGGATAATCTTTCACCCAGTCAGTCATGTCTCTTTTGAGACATGATCACCCAAAGCGTATATCACATATGGCACTTAACTGACTGAATTGTTTGAATAGGATGTGCATTGTGGTGCAGTGGATATCAGTTCAGAATGAGGGATATGTTCAAATACTAGTTGAATTCATTGCATTCACTTATGTGCAAATACCTTTGGGAAATGCATTAATCCATGTTTTCCATTCCAGTTATGGGTTAAATAACAGGTCAGGTTGAGTTCTATAGCCTTGGCTGGCAACCAATCTACCACAAAAAAAGCAATGACAACCTACAGTGGGATCATCTGTCCAGTCAGTCATGTTTCTTTCGAGACATGATCACCAACGAGTGTATCAGCTATGGCATCTGACTGAATTGTTTGAATGAACTCTTTTGCTATTGTACCTAAACTTTTTTAATTTAAACACAATTTAAACATTGAGGTGCAGTGGATATCAGCTCGGAATGAGAAATCGAGGAGCTGAGTTTGAATTCCAGTTGAATTCATTGCATTCAATTATGTGCAAATACCCTTGGGAAAGGTATTAATCCATTTAATCTTCTGCCCAGTCAGTCATGTCTCTTTTGAGACATGAGCGCCCAAGCATGTTTCATGTATGGCACTTAATTGACTGACTTGACTAGTGTGAAGATTTTATCAATTTACAGTTGAGTTGGCTAGATATAAACATAAATCCTATGCTAACAGTTTCCTTGCTTGTTCTTCTTGCTCCTGGAAGTTCCTTCCAGCTTCATACTTTCAAGCCAAATTTGCAAAAATTTAAATACTATGCCAATAGGTATCTTCTGTCCTCTGGATGACTTTTTTCTGTTTCAGCTCATTATTAATGTTTCTCGTTCTTATTATTCCACACTCTGTAACCCCTTGCATCTTAGTGGCTTTACTACCTTGCTTGGGGTGATTGTAAAGTCAGTCATTATATACTGTCCTCTGGGTTACTTTTTTCCTCTTTCCATTCATTATTAATGTTACTTTTACTAATTATTCTACACTGTAACACCTTGCATCTTCGTGGCTTTACTGCCTTGCATGGAGTGATACCAAAATCAATCACTAACTACTGTTCTCCTGATAACTCTTTTCTCTTTCCACTCATTCTTAATGTTTCTCTTACTAGTTATTCTATACTCTGTAACACTCTGCATCTTAGAGGCTTTACTACCTTGCTTGGGGTGATTATAAAATCAATCATTATCTTCTGTTCTCCTGATAACTTTGTTCTCTTTCCACTCATTATTAATATTTCTCTTCCTAATTATTCCACACTCTGTAACACCGTGCATCTTAGTGGCTTTACTGCCTTGCTTGGGGTGATACCAAAATTGGTCGCTATCTACTGTCTTCCTGATAACTCTTTTCTCCTTCCGCTCATCATTAATGTTTCTGTTCCTTCTGTTTGTAATTTTTTAATACCCTGTAACACCTTGTGTTTCAGGGACTTTACTGTATTGTATGGGATGATAAGGTTTCAGACCCCCTAGTCAACCAGCTTTACCAATACTAATGGTAGTTTTGTTAAGCAGTTACCTCTAGAAGAGTTTGAAAATTATTGATGTTAATTTTTCTAAAATAAAGGTTTTCTTATACATCCTGAAAGAACTGAGCAGCTTTGTAAACAGATGACCCTGTGTTGATGGCAGATGTAGAAGAGATGACTTATTTGTATAGCAAAGCAAACAGGTATATACCTGGTGTGCAAAATGAGTGAAGGAAAGGAAAAAAAATATGGTCGCCCTAACACTTTAATTTAAGAAGGACACAGTCTCGGAGCTAAAAGAATTTGTGAGAATAGTTAGATGTATGAAAATCTTTTGCTAGATCAGCTAAGCATAAAAAGTAACATGCAAGAGAGAAAGGGCAGATCGCATATAAACATGGTATTGTTTACAAGGAGAGGGAATTTTGAAGTTGGTAAAGCGAGAACTTGGGTTAGTTTTTACACAAATGACAACAGAAAACACAGAAAGTTGTAGAAGTCAAATAACTTACCTTCTAACATGGATGCCTCCTTCTGTCTCCTTGAAGGCAAGCCAGCTAACCTACATCATTTATAGGAGAGTATCTAATGCAGCAGGTGGGTTAGCCCACTTTACTATAATGAATCTGCTCAACACATTTTCATGAGTGGATTCTATTCACTTATCTCTCCATTAAATCATTCAGTAGGTTTTTGAAGTGACTGCATCAATCTACTTGCATATCAAATCAACTA
The DNA here is from genome assembly GCA_037127315.1 of Ascarosepion bandense. Classification (NCBI taxonomy): domain Eukaryota; kingdom Metazoa; phylum Mollusca; class Cephalopoda; order Sepiida; family Sepiidae; genus Ascarosepion; species Ascarosepion bandense. The sequence goes on along the minus strand of JBBBDQ010001397.1, from coordinate 2,939,997 downwards.
CAATTAACCAACATTTAACAAAAGTAAGGTGTTTCTCGTCAAGCTAATAAAAGAAAGCAAGAAGAAAGGACTAATCCTCATTTGTGAGAGGAAAGATTATGATTGCCAGCAAAAAGGACAGTTTGAAGGGCAAGGTACCTATTGAAAATGTCAAAATAAATTTAAATACAAACATTTTAATGTCTGAGAAGTATTATAACAAACAGTGGAAAATGTGACATGGAAATTCATGGGTGCATTAGAATAGTGGCGTATACATTCCAAAGTCTAAAGAAACAGTAAAATCTCATGACAAAACAAAGAATAGAATAGCGAATGTTCTGTGACAAAACATCGATGTATGTGCCCACAATAAGATTTAGTATGAAAAAAATGGTTTTCCCATGACACCACTTTTATTATAACTACCTTAATTCCTTGCATTCACTTACGCACAAATACCCATGGGAAAGGTATTAATCCGTCTCTTCCTTCCAGTTATGGGTTAAATAATAGGACAAATTGGGTTCTACAGCCTTGGTCGGCAACCAGTCTACCGCAGAAAGCAATGGCAACCTACTGCAGGATACATCCTCTGCCCAGTCAGTCATGTCACTTTCAAGACATGATCGCCAAAACGTGTATCATGTATGGCACTTAACTGACTGACTGAATATAATACCTGAAAACATGATTGAGGCTTCTACTGGGCATAAATTGGGAGATCAGTTTATTATTTCATAACAATATAAAACTGGTCCCCCACTAATTACTACTTAATAATATAATACATCTTTTCCCCTTCTAGCTATGAATCAAATAACAGAACAGATTGGGTTTTATAGCCTTGGCTGGCAACCAATCTACCGTAAAAAGCATTGGCAACTTACTGCAGGATACATCTTCTGCCCAGTCAGTCATGTCTCTTTTGAGACATGATCATCCAAAGCATGTATCACGTATGGCACTTAACTGACTGACTGACCTTAATTCCTAGGCAATGCTTATTGTTTTGAAAAAGCATAATAAAACCTAAACATATGAAAAAGAATTCATACATTTACTTTGTTCATGAGAATTATCAACAAAAATATTAAACAGAATTACATTATTTACAAGAATAATTTTATCTTGACAGCATTCTAAAAACTAATTAGAACTAATGCGATGTAATATTTATCATTTACCAATTTATAACAAAATAAATGTGAAAACTATTTTTATTCATAACTTCATAAATATTTACAGAATTATTAAAACATGTGAACCATTATAAAGAAATTCATATTATTTCCCGTTTCATAAAGTTTGAATCAACTGGTAATAAGCCAATGTTTTGCCAACCATTCCAATAAATAATATGAGGTTTTGGAAAGGATGGAAACAAAAAGGAAATTAATACTGAGCATCAGAAAGAGACAGCTAAAGTTCCTGGGACATGCAATGAGGAAGAAGGGCTTGGAGAACCTGATACTAACAGGACAGATAGAGGGGAAAAAATGACAGAGGAAATCAGTGGACAACATATTTGAAGGGCCTGAGCAGGTGGATGACAAAATGGAGATTGATTGCATGGTGTAACAGGAGAAAGTGAAAGCATGCTAAGAGCCACAAGGGATAGGGAGACGTGGAGAACCATGATCGCCTACGTCCTGAAAGGACAAAGTACATAGAAGAATAAGTAGTCCATTACTTGAATTTTTGTGTATAAAATTTTAGCACACTAATCGAAAATGCATTAATCATTCCTGTACTTCTTCATCTGGATGTGCGTTGTAGTGCAGTGGATATCAACTTGGAACGAGACATCGGTGAGCCGAGATCAAATTCCAGTTGAATCCATTGCATTCACTCACACACAAATACCCTTGGGAAAGGTATTAATCCATCTCTTTCCTCCAGTTATGGATTAAATAGCAGAACAGATTGGGTTCTATAGCCTTGGCTGGCAACCAATCTACCGCAGAAAGCAATGGCAACCTACTGTAGGATAATCTTCTGCCCAGTCAGTCATGTCTCAAAAGAGACATGATCGCCCAAGCGATTAATTTACTGACTTCTTCTTCAGAATGTTGATGATTGTGGCTCTCCATGCTTTCTTATCCTTTTTAACGCTTCATAAATTTTGTCTTCTTGTTATTTCTTCTAAGCTTTGTTTCATCATCCATTTACTCAAGCTCACTAAGAATTCATTTTGCAGATTTATAAAGCTACCATTCGTCTGTGCATTGAATACTGTAGCTCCTGCTATTCTTCTTGCTATTTTCAACAAAACTTAAAGAAGGATCTGCAATATAATCAATCTGGACCTAGCAGCTCGACTTCTGTCACTTTCTCACCGATGCGATGTGGCTTCCCTCTGTCTTTTCTACAAGTATTTTCATGGCAACTGCTCTGATGAGCTTTTACCCTTGGTTTCCCGACCACATGTATCTACTCATACAACTAGACTGGTATCTAGGTCCTACCCTTTTACCATCAGAATAATTAAATATAGTCGCCTCTTCTACATTAATTATTTCTTTTCTCACCCTTCTTGTTTGTGGACTTTCTACTGTGAGCTTGCTTCCCTGATAGCTACAATCTCCAAAATTTTAAATGCAATGTCAATTGCCATCTTCTATCTACTTGATTTCCATCCATCTCTTATCTTTTTTTTTTTTTTGATATCCCCTGTACCTTGTTTTTTCTCTCACTGTAACTCCCTGTACACCAGTGGCAGTCCTGCTTTGCTTGCTTTGGGGTGAAATGGTTATAAAAAAAAATGGTTATGCATGATTTTACTTTGATGCTTTTGCTTTCAATCTAGTCTGTGAGTATCAAATTTTCCAAGCCTTTTTTTCTCATTAAATGCCCTAGAAATTTCAACTATCTCTTCCTGATGTTAATCATAAGTGTTCTTTTTGTTTCTATTTTCTCTAAAATTTAATTGCTGATAACATGTTCTATCCATGGTATTCCCAGTATCCTTCTGTAGAACCACATTTTTGTTGCTTCAAGTCTCTTCTTCAGTATAAAGAAATTATCGAGCATTCACTGACATATAAGAAAACAGATATATAACCTTTCAATACACTTTTCAATGATAGACTAAACTATTACCCGGTTCACATTCCATCTACGTCTATTGAACAGGTGAAGAGGCTCATACCTTGTTCCCTGTTTAGGATGTGGTTCCCGGCTTTCTCTTTTCCAATCTTTTTACTCTTTTTTTTTCTTTTTTTTCAACTGGAGTAGATAGACTAAACTATCACCCGGTTCACACTCCACCCATGTCTATTGAACAGGTGAAGAGACTTATCCCTTGTTCCCTGTCTAGGATGTGGTTTCTGGCTTTCTCTTTTCCAATCTTTTCACTCTTACATAGCCCCATGCGCTTCAGTGGCTTTACCGCCTTGCTCGAGGTGATATGATTTAAAAAAAAAAAAGAAAATTTTAATGAAATTTTTCTGTTTCTTAATACTATAATTAACTTTTGGAAGGCATCTTTCTCAATGCACCTCTGGATTTCAGTGTCACACTTTCTGTCTGCTGTTAAAGAACGCAGATATTTAAATTCTTGAATAGGTTTGATTCTGGTATCTCTAACTTTAATTTTCATTTTTAGCTATTCATTTTGATAACAGCTGTGCATTCTGTCTTCTTGCAATTGATGTTTAGTCCTTTCTTGCTTTCTTTTACTACCTTCTGTAGGAATTTATGTAGTTCCACTTACCCCAGCATAAAACATTTTATTCCTGAATCTGCTGTTAAACTTTTCAGGGTTAGCTTCTGTAAAACAAAAACAAAAAAATATATATAACAATATTGCATTTAATATTTAAATAATGATGAGAAATTCAATAGAATATTCAAATTCATACATTACCATATGCAAACAATAAAAAGAGGACTATTATTTATGCAACATTTTATGCAAACAGAGCTGTCCTTTTTTTACATTTTAAAAATGTATCAAAATCAGTTTATGAATTTGATATCTCCCAGGAAGGAATATCAGGGAAAAGAATAGTGTAAGAGTAATACTTAACACTGCAGATAGATTAGAAGAGATTTATTATACAACAGCACAATAAACCAATAGACGTATAAGAACAATCAATGAATAGTAACAGGAATAACGATCAAGTAGAAAATGTCTCCGCCTATGACGTATGCGTCTGTCTAGTGATGTATGCTAACGTATGCCCCCAGTTCACTCTAGTCACAGTCTTTTATAGACTAGACCATATCCATTATGGGGTAGGATAGGATGTTTCTCTACAACAGAAGTATATGACAAAGAACTGTTAAAACTTTATTTATTTGGAATGTTCTCATTTGATTGATTGATGCATTTTCTTCAGTTTTTCAACTCTTTGCAAGTTATTTAAGGCCAGAAAATATTTTTAGATTTTAAGAATGTTTTTTTTAAAAAAATATTTCAGTTATACAAGTCTTGAGTAATAAATCCATAGATGGCTGGAAGAGACAGATTCATCCCTAATTAAAATTTAATGAACAAATAAGAATGTGGATATAAAATGAGGGATCAATTCTATATTACAATCAATATATAAACTGATCCCTCACTTTGTGACCAATGCAGTTTTTTTTTATTATTTACATTCCATAGAAAAGACATGCCTGTGTAGCTAATCAGTATTTGATTGATTTATTTTCTTTGGCTTATCAAAGCTTTGCAAATTATTTTTAGATTTTAAGAATTTTTTTGAGATAATAATGGTTTAATGAGATAAGTCTTGCTAATTAACCCATAGTTGAGGGGAGAACAGGTGGATTCATTCCTCTCCCAAAGATGTTTGTGCGTAACTGAATGTAATGATCCTAACAGGAATTAGAACTCAGTTCTATGAATAACAAGTCTGAGCCATTATTTATTGCACCCCCCCCCCAACATACACATCCAAGATTATAGTACCCGTTATTCCCAAGAAGTCACCCATCTAGGTACTGACCAGGCTTGACAGTGCTTAACTGATTGTATGGCAACTAGTATTTCAACATATGACTGTAAGCCTTATATAGAAAGGATACTTGAATAAATGTGTATTGTGGTGCAGTAAATATTGGCTCAGAATGAGAAATCAGGGAGCCGAGTTTGAATTCTAGTTGAATTCATTGCATTCATTTACGTACAAATACCCTTGGGAAAGGTATTACTCCATCTCTTCTCTCTAGTTATGGGTTAAATAATAAAACAGATTGGGTTCTGTAGCCTTGGCTGGCAACCAGTCTACTGCAGAAAGCAATGGCAACCTACTGTGGGATAATCTTTTGCCCAGTCAGTCATGTCTCTTTTGAGACATCATTGCCCAAGCGTGTTTCACGTATGGCACTTAACTAACTGACTTGGTATTAATGACTAGCTTGGTAGAAAATTTTTCTGCATTAGTTTGCTATTTCTTTTTACAGTAGACTAGTTGCTAACCAATTATATAGAACACAGTCTGTCCTGTTTTTCAACCTATAGCTCTGGGAATAAGTGATAGATATATATCTTTTCCCAAGGGTATTTGGACATAAAGCATGACACGTGGAACTAGAATGATCTATTCCAGTGGACAAAATAAAGGGTTCAATTCAAAATCTAACATATATCACTGGAGCATACAATGGATTAAACATAATGACTATGATAATAAAGATGAGGACATAAGTCTAAACAATGTAAATCATGTAAAGACAATGTTGTTTGATATATCGTTTTTTGTGTTTGTTGTAGCTGGTAATCTGGGAATTTTGAAATTAAGCTTGGTATTTATGAGTTCAAACCCCTGGTTCAAGAAATCTGATCTAATTAAATTTTTTTTTTTTTTAATCGTATCACCCCGAGCAAGGCGGTAATGCCACTGATGTGCAGGGGGCTACATAAGAGTAAAAAAAATTAAGTAAAAGAGAGGGAAGAGGAAGATGAACCAGTTAGAAAGTAGCAATAGAAGGATGGGAATACAGGTGTGATGACAGTTGCAAAGGTGGAGAGAAAGGAAAGGATATATGGGGTGGTGAAAGAACTAGAGTCAAGTGCTTAATAGATGAGTATTGACATTGCATTTAAATTTCTGGAGGTTGTAGTCGTCAGGAAAGCAAGAATATGGGAGCAAGTTCCACAGGCAGGAAGTGCGAGAGAAGAAGCTGCGGGAGTAGAATTGTCGTCTGCATTTAATTAATCTAACTGTGAATGGGTGGGACCCAGTTGCCAATCTGGTTGCATGAGTAAACACCTGTTGCAGAGGCACCAGTGTCTTAACATGTAACATCACAAAAACACCTTTACATAGAATTAACTGATGCAAAATATTCTTTTTTATTGACAGTGGAATGAGAACCATTTATCCAATAAACTGAAGAAAGTGTTGAGTTTAAAAATCCTGGAAGGTTATCTACTACAACAGCTGAAATATGTAAAATATCCTTTTTTGCAAGTAGCAGAATGAAAACAGTCTATCCAGTGAATTGAAGAATGTATTCAGTTTGAAAATACTGAAAGGTTATCAACTAAAACTCCTGAAGAAGACTGAAGGCTTCTTCTTCTTCCTCTTCTTCTATGTGCCCTGTCCCTTCAGTATGTAGGCAATCATGGTTCTTCACATCTCCCTATCCCTTGTGGCTCTTAGTATATTTGCTCCTGTTACTCCTGTCAACCCTCGTTCCGTCACCAGACTCTGAAAATATGTTATCCACTGCCTTCCTCTGTCTCTCTTTCCTACTATCTGGCCAGTCAGTATCAGGTTCTCCAAGCTCTCTTTCCTCATTGCATGTCCCAGGAACTTCAGTTGTCTCTTCCTGATGCTCAGTATTAATTTCCTTTTTGTTGCCATTCTTTCCAACACCTCATCGTTGCTTGCATGCTCAGTCCACGATATCTGCAGCATCCTTCTGTAGAACCATATTTCCGCCGCTTCCAGGTTTGTCCTCATTTTCGATGATATTGTCCAGCATTCACTGCCGTATTGAAGAACTGACATCACCTAGCAATCCAGCACTCTTTTCTTTGTTTCTAGTGAAATTTTCCTGTGTGTTAGTACTTTACTCAGCTTCTGTAGGGGCGTTAGTTGAAAAAAAATCATTGCATAATTATGCCTTTAATCTATGCAGAGTTAATTATTTTTGGGCTTTATAGATTCAAGTTTTATGCAATGACAATCGTTCTCTTGCTTAAGACTCATATTTAAAATGTCCCCAAGGATATAAAAACAGGAAAAATCGTTCAGTTATTGATTTTTATCTTAATTCAATCTGTGTTCATCAATGTCAAATTGCAAGGCTTTAATAATTCTGAAAGTACAAAATCCAAAGCATTCCAAGATGTACACAAGAGATGAAAATTTTTGAAAAGGAATGTGATTTGAAAATGAAGATCTTCTTTCAGTCAAAGACAACAGAAATTGATGTTAACATCAAAATCAAGGATTGGCTGTCAATTTTCAAGAGAGTTTTATGACATAAACAATACAAAAGAATATTTCATCAGGAAAGTTACTGCCTTATACTACACAAGCTGAAACAAAAAGAGTCCAAATCCAGACCCCTCTAGCTCCAGTTTGAGGAAACCCTCTCTGACTGACCATGTCTTAAGGTGTATAGTTGTACTCACTATGCTTACCCAATTATGTGTTGATAAAGCTATTTACCCCATAGTTACTGGTTTTGAATTCAGAGTTGTTCTTTTCCTAGACAGGTTGCCACCAAAGGCTATAGTACCCAGTTCATTTTGCTATTTAACAATAGCTGAGAGAATTGGTAATTGGTGAGACTTTTTAAATCCATAGTTAGCAGTTTAAATTCAGATTTATCATTCTTTTAAACCAGTTGCCACTCAAGGCTAGAGTACCCAGTCCGTTCTGCTATTTAACCATAGCTGAGAGAATTGGTAATTAGTGGGATTATATAAATCCATAGTTAGCAGTTTAAATTCAGATTTGCCCTTCTTCTAGACCAGTGGCCACCCAAGGCTAGAGTACCCAGTTCTTTTTGCTATTCAACCATAGCTGGGAGAATTGGTAATTGATGGGATTATATAAACCTATAGTTAGCAGTTTAAATTCAGATTTGCCCTTCTTCTAGACCAGTGGCCACCCAAGGCTAGAGTACCCAGTTCTTTTTGCTATTCAACCATAGCTGGGAGAATTGGTAATTGATGGGATTATATAAACCTATAGTTAGCAGTTTAAATTCAGATTTGCCCTTCTTCTAGACCAGTGGCCACCCAAGGCTAGAGTACCCAGTTCTTTTTGCTATTCAACCATAGCTGGGAGAATTGGTAATTGATGGGATTATATAAACCTATAGTTAGCAGTTTAAATTCAGATTTGCCCTTCTTCTAGACCAGTGGCCACCCAAGGCTAGAGTACCCAGTTCTTTTTGCTATTCAACCATAGCTGGGAGAATTGGTAATTGATGGGATTATATAAACCTATAGTTAGCAGTTTAAATTCAGATTTGCCCTTCTTCTAGACCAGTGGCCACCCAAGGCTAGAGTACCCAGTTCTTTTTGCTATTCAACCATAGCTGGGAGAATTGGTAATTGATGGGATTATATAAACCTATAGTTAGCAGTTTAAATTCAGATTTGCCCTTCTTCTAGACCAGTGGCCACCCAAGGCTAGAGTACCCAGTTCTTTTTGCTATTCAACCATAGCTGGGAGAAGGTTGGTTAATTGGGATTGGGATTATATAAACCTATAGTTAGCAGTTTAAATTCAGATTTGCCCTTCTTCTAGACCAGTGGCCACCCAAGGCTAGAGTACCCAGTTCTTTTTGCTATTCAACCATAGCTGGGAGAATTGGTAATTGATGGGATTATATAAACCTATAGTTAGCAGTTTAAATTCAGATTTGCCCTTCTTCTAGACCAGTGGCCACCCAAGGCTAGAGTACCCAGTTCTTTTTGCTATTCAACCATAGCTGGGAGAATTGGTAATTGATGGGATTATATAAACCTATAGTTAGCAGTTTAAATTCAGATTTGCCCTTCTTCTAGACCAGTGGCCACCCAAGGCTAGAGTACCCAGTTCTTTTTGCTATTCAACCATAGCTGGGAGAATTGGTAATTGATGGGATTATATAAATCCATAGTTAGCAGTTTAAATTCAGATTTGCCCTTCTTCTAGACCAGTGGCCACCCAAGGCTAGAGTACCCAGTTCTTTTTGCTATTCAACCATAGCTGGGAGAATTGGTAATTGATGGGATTATATAAACCTATAGTTAGCAGTTTAAATTCAGATTTGCCCTTCTTCTAGACCAGTGGCCACCCAAGGCTAGAGTACCCAGTTCTTTTTGCTATTCAACCATAGCTGGGAGAATTGGTAATTGATGGGATTATATAAACCTATAGTTAGCAGTTTAAATTCAGATTTGCCCTTCTTCTAGACCAGTTGCCACCCAAGGCTAGAGTACCTAATCCATTCTGCTATTTAATCATTGCTGAGAAAAGTGAGGAATTCATACCATTGTCAAGTGTATTTTTCAGTAAGTGAATGTACCAAACTTGACTGGAATTCAAACTCTGCTCTCCAATTCCTCAGTCTGTGCCACTATCTATTAATCCACCATAACAAAAATATAAATTTGGCTTAGTTGAAAAAATAAAAATGTTGAACTGACTTAACAAAAAAGAATGCTCTAAAAGGGTTGCAGTAAAAGACACTATTGCATTTGATGCCTGTGTACTGTTCAATTCCAATCACCATGCATATCTGGGTTGTTAAGCTCACTTAAATTTGGCTAAATCTAAAGCAATTCCAAAATTGATGTTAATATGGCTGAAGGGAAAAATAAAAAAAGATGAACATCAACCAAAAGAATTAATGGCTGCCAACAAGAAAAACAATGGAGACATAGTGGAGTAATTGATAGCAGCTCAGATTGAGGAATCAAAAAGCTGAGTTTGAATTCCATTTGAGTCTATTACTTTCACTTACATGCTAATACCCTTGGGAAAGATATCAATCCATCTCTTCTCTCACCAGCTATGGGTAAATAGCAGTACAGACTGGTTCTTATAGCATTGGCTGGGAACAAGTCTAGGAGAAAGAAAAACTCTGAATTCAAAACCATCCTGGAGGTGGACCACCTTGCTTGGAAGATAAAAGTTTGAGTTTGAGTTTTGTTTAACAGCACATCAACCGCTATTGGTTATTTAATGCCAAAAAGGTGGGGGTTTTAAGGTATTTTTTTAATGTTCGATTATAATGAAAAAGTTGATTTAGTCAGATTTTAATGAAAATTTTGTTTTTATTCTGTATTTTAGAAAACTGAAAATGTCTTATAGTTTTGTATTAAAAAATGTTTATGTAAGAATAATTTTTTTCCTTCAAAAATTTGTTATGGTAATATTTTTTTTCTTCAAAAATGTATATTTTCTACAAAAGTTGATTTTTATGAATATATTTCTATAAAAGTCTATTTTTATATTTTCATAGTGTTTTGACCCCAGTTTGGGGGTTAACTATTTTGCTGGGACCCTAACAGGTGCTACCACTCCAGATCAGAGTGGACCTGGGAACAACAGCAATTAAGAGGTGGTTCCATGCTCTTTACAACCTCCCAATTAGAGGCCTTGCTGCCGGATGCAGTTTACCATCATACCCAGGACCTTGGAAGATAAAAAGGGTTTGTGTAGGGTCAACACCCCTATCTGAAAAAAATACAAGTTACAGAAGTACCGATGACAATGAACCAGCCCAGAACAGAGTGAAATAGTGAGAGATTATCGATAACCTTTGCTCCACTGACATTGATGGTCTAAGATGAACAACCCAAGATTCTAACTATGGATTGAAAATTTCCAAATCGAGCAAGTATAAAAATTTACAGATCTAGAAAGTATTCTAACAGGGGATGGAAAAAGTGAAACTTAAATCTGAAGGCACATTGGGATAGTAAAAAGTGCCTTCCACAAACTAAGCAAAGTATTAAGAAACAGGAAAACTTTTTCAGAAACAAAAAGGTTACTAAACTTATGCAATGTCAGTCCTTCTCTTTGGCAGTGATGTGTAATTTTCTCACAGATGAAGAAGAAACCTAAGGCAACAGAAATGTGGTTCTAGATAAAAAAACACTGAGAATTCCATGGACAAAACATATGACTAATGTGGAAATTTTAAGGAAAATGAAAGCAGAAAGGATGCTTATACTTAGAATTTTTTTAGGACAAATAAAGAGAAAAACAAGCCAACAGAGCCCATCCTTATTCAGACTAGTTACGAATTCAGATTTTTTCTATTCCTAGACTGCCTGCCAACCCAGGTTAGATAACTGTTGTGAGACTGATACTTATCTACATCATGGACTCTTCCAGTACTATATTACTATGTGAATGGTAGTATTATGGGAGTAGCACCAGTAGTGTGCAGCCGCGTACAACTACCAATATCGGACACCACTGGATAGTAAGCTCCACTTACTCTTACCCTATTCTTTGTAACCTTTCTGTTTACTATATCTTTCTTTACCTTTAACCCGGGTTCCATGTTTTCCTTCCATAGCTCCCACTTTGGGTGACAGAGGATTCGAGACATGCACCCATGCCGAAATCTCAAAGCCCCCAGTCCCACATCAGTAGCGACAGAGGACTCGTGTAGCCCAACTGGTTCCCACATCAGTGTTGAATGAGAATTTGAGCTGGCATTATTACATCAGTGAACAAAACGCAATACATACCTACCTTTTACAAATAATATTCAAGGTTACTCAAGTATGTGCAAACAATAAACGAGCAACCAATATCGAGAATGACTACTTAGAAAAAACCCAGCTTGTGCACAAGACAAACTCAAGAGCTCAAAGTACTACATTTGACTCAAGTTCGAAAAAACTATTCACCAAGTTGCAAATTCATCAAAGTGTTTAAAATTTTATGGAATTGATTTGAATTCTTACAAATCTCATGCATAAAATTACCCTCCCCTCAATAATATATATATTCGAGAAGTGACAAGAATATGGGCTTAAGGTTAAGGAAGCAAAATGTAACTTTTTCTTACCAGAGATCAAATACCTAGATCACATTATAAAGAGAGACAGTCATCGACCGGATCCAGAAAGAGCTAACATGATCAGAAACATGCCGGCCCCAGTTAACATTCAATCATTACAAAGTTTCCTCGGCCTTGCTAACTCCTACCAAAGTTTTATTAAGAACATGCAGAATTCGAGAAGACCTCTCAACAAACTCTTAAAAAAGGATAAAGCATGGTCATGGACCCCTGAATGCTGAGATGCATTTGAGAAGATTAAACACTTACTTCGGATTTCTCCCTCACCCACTATGACCCTAATCTTGACATCATAGTCGCAAGTGATGCAAGCCTATACGGCATCGGTCCTTGATATTCTCCATAAACTGCCAGGTGGTTCACAAAAAGCCATAGCATATGCAGCTAGATCTTTACTACCATCAGAGAAAAAATGTTTGCAAGAAAAATCAAGTCCGTCTTTGATAAACTCATTCCACGGCAAGCAAAGTCCAAGAAAAATCAAATCTGTTTTTGATAAACTCATTCCACGGCAAGCAAAGTCCAAGAAAAATCAAATCTGTTTTTGATAAACTCATTCCACGGCAAGCAAAGTCCAAGAAAACCGTCTCGCTCCCTAAGAAATACTTTAATCCTGGCAACAAAGTCCTTTTTAAGGCTTACAAAAACAACATTACATTCTGGGAAGTAGACAACATCAAACAGAGAATTGGTGAACTGGTCTATATTGTCCAGGGAGCAAAAAACACCCACAAACGCCATATAAACCATCTCAGGAAATGCCGCTTGAACGAATCTGAGAAATCACCACAAAATATCTGTGAAGAGCTGATTGACATAATATTCGAACATTTAGATCTTGACACACCCCAAGTCTCTCCAGAAATACGATGCTTGGGGAGAAAGAAAATTTACTCAACCATTCGACGTGAATCCCAAGAGGAAGAAGTATTAACAGTTTTACTTTTTTTTTTCCTTTCAAAAAAAAAAAAAAAAGAGGAAAACTCTTGGAAGGGTGGGGGGTGTTGTGAGGCCGATACTTACCTACATCATGGACTCTTCCAGTACTATATATTACTATGTTAATGGTAGTATTATGGGAGTAGCACCATTGTAAGATATTGTAAGATTTTGGTGAGAAAAATTTTTTGACACAACATTGTGAGCCAATCTTTATTTATAATAATATTTAATTTTATTAATATCCATAAGATATTTATAAATAAACTTGATTTGTCTAAGTTTGCATGAAGACAAAAAAGAGACTGTTTTACATTTTTTATTTAATTTTCTACAGATTCTTTTCTATTTTTGGAGTAGAATTTAAATATAAATCTCCCAAGATCTTCTTAGCACTTTCAGCTTCCAGAAGTCATTATCAAAGAGTTTTTTTGTGTGTCTGTTGATAGGGCTGTGTTCTATAAGTAAGTATTGTGGGGGGTTTGGTGGTTTTAAATGTTGTGTATACTGAATTGGTGTGCATCATCCTAAGCATTTTCAAGTATTAGATCTTCACATGTCAACTAGCAATCTTATCACTTTTTTTCAATTATGATTTTGAGTTTTTTTAAATGCCATATATGAAATGTTATGGCTGTTACTGCTGGGTTGGTTCTTTCGCCTAAACATCCAAAACTTGTTGAATGGCTTTCGCTGCTGAAATAAATAGGCAAAGAGAAAAGGAAAGATACATAGAGACTAGAGGGACAGTTTGGACACTGATTTTATTTTTTTTGGTTCCAATGACCTCTTGTTAAAGAAATTCTTTCCCAAACAGTTTGGCACATCTTTACCATCCAAAGTCCAACAGAGAAAGAGATTGAGTTTATTTTTGGCACCAGGAGGCCTCTCTTTTTGCACATGTGTCAATTGTCTTTCCTGTCAGAGGACTCCTGGGAGATTTTCACGTTTATTTTATTTTGTACTTTTATTTTATTTCATATTTTTTATTTTATTTTGTATTTTTATTTTATTTATTATTTTTTATTTTATTTTGTATTTTTATTTAATCCCTACACATATCAACACCTCTGTGGGTTATTTAATGCCAAAAAAGTGGGGTTTAAAGGTATTTTTTAAATTTTTTTTTTTTTTTTATAAGCGTTTCACCCCGAGCAAGGCATGTCACTGCCACTACTGTGCAGGGGGCTACGTAGAGTGGAGAAAGGCTGGTTAAATATAGGAAATAACAGAGGGTGGGTGATAGGCGGGTGAGGATACCGAGAATGAGGGTTGGGTAGATGAGAGTGTTGTGAGAATAGTTGGGAGTTAGTGTGATAGGAGGTGTCTATTGACCCTACATTTAAACACCTGGAGATTGTAACTGTCGGGAAAGCAGACTTGTGGAAGGGAGTTCCACAGGCGGGAAGCGCGAGAAAAGAAGCTGTTGGAGTAGAATTTACGGTTACATCTTATTTGTTTAACTGTAAAATGGTGGGACCTAGTTGCTAATCTAGTATCTCGTGTAAATTCGTGCTTGGGCGGCACCAGTGATCTAAGCTCATCGGAGCAGAAGCCATGAAAGTACTTGTAGAAGAGGCACAGGGAAGCTACATCACGCCGGTGTGAGAGCGGCTGCAGCCGGTCTGCCAAGTCAGTATCAACCACGTTACAGATCCTCCTTTGTATTTTGTCAAGAAGCCCAAGGAGAGCAGCAGGGGCACCCGACCAGATATGGCAGCAATATTCAATACACGGGCGGATGGTAGATTTGTATATGTGCAGAATAGTTTCAGGTGGGAAAAATTTCCGGGCCCTGCACAGGGAGCCCACTTTCATAGCAGCAGATTTGGCAATGGATTCAATATAGTCATTCCATTTGAGGTCCGCCGAAAGTGTAAGGCCAAGGAGGCATAGTATTTTACTCTCTGGGAGGCTAGCCTGTCCCATGCTAATGGGAGGTAGATGCGATTGTCTATGGTGGTTAGTTGATAACAGCTTTGTTTTGGAGGCATTGAAATTTACCAACCATTTCCTGCCCCAGGTCACTACGGATTGGAGGTCCCTTTCCAGTGCGGCAGCGAGGTTCACTTTGTCGTCCAGACCTGGTTTCTGATCGATGCGGGAGTAGATTGTTGTGTCGTCGGCATACATGCCAACTTGGGATCTAATGGTGTCGGGGAGATCATTAATGTAGATCAGAAATAGCGTGGGACCTAGGATAGAACCTTGAGGGACGCCCGCGTTCGTCTGGTAGTTTTGGGAGGCATACCCATTTAATACCACCTTTAATGTGCGGTTAGAGAGGAAGGACTGGATGAGGTCAAACAGATGTCCAGTTATCCCATAGCTCCACAGTTTGCACAAGAGGCCAGCATGCCAGACCCTGTCGAATGCTTTGGAGATATCCAAGGCAATGGTTCGGGCTTCACCATTCTTGTCGAGTGCCTGGTATATGTACTCGGTAATGGTCGTTAGCATATCAGCAGTAGACCTGGTGAAGCGAAACCCATACTGTTTGTCAGAGAGAAGCTCGTTGGTCATAAGGTGCTGAATCACCTCGGCGTTGATAATGGCTTCGAAAACTTTGCCAAAGATTGGAAGGAGACTAATAGGACGGTAATTGGCGGGGTCTGAGGGTTCGCCAGAATTCTTAAATATAGGTACTACGCAGGAGGACTTCCAACAAGCAGGAAAGCAGGAAGCAGATAGGCAGAGGTTATAGAGTTTAGAGAGGACAGAGGAGAGTTCTGGGGCACATTTCTTCAGTACTATGACTGGGATTCCGTCACCGCCGCTCGCTTTGTGTGGGTCAAGTTGCGCAATTATCTTGGCGACCAGCGAGGGTGAGATGAGGACGTTATTTAGTTGAGCCTTAGTTCTGGGTGGGAAGTCTGGTGTAGGTATTCCTAACGAGTCCAGTGTCGAATTGGTTGAGAATCTAGGGGCAAAGCATTCAGCCTTGTCGGCTGGGGAGGTGAGAACTTCAAATTCATTGATTAGTGGGGGTATTGAAGTCTTGTTCCTGCTGAGCACGCTTTTGCAGAGACGCCAGTAATCTTTGGAGCCAAACTTAGAGGATGCTATGTGTTGCCTAATTCTGGTAGCAAATGCCCTCTTGGCTTCGTTCAGTACTTTTTTACACTTGTTCCGTGCTGAGGTGAAAAGGCGCCTGTTTTGGTTCGACGAGCAGCTTCAATAGAGCTGGAAGAAATGGTTCCGGTGGGCAATAGCGGCCGAGCAAGCGGGTGAGAACCAGGGGGACGAATTAGGTTTTAGTTGGAATTTTCTGGCAGGGATAAAAGCATCGATGCCAGCCTTAACCCAAGAGGTGACTTTGGAGGCACAGTCTTCGACAGGAAGATCAAAGACGTTGTTCCAGGGGACGTCGCAGAGGAAGTCCCTGAACGAGTCCCAGTCGGCTCTTTGGTAGCAGTATGATATTCTGCTGGTCTGGTTTTCTTGGGTAGAGTTAGTGTGGATTGATATGTTTACGGAGACTACGGCGTGGTCAGAGTTTCCAAGGGGGCAGAGTTGCCTGGTAGTGCAGGAGTCTGGGATGGAGGTAAAACAAAGGTCAAGTAAAGAGTCCCTTCCATTAGGGTTTTTAGAGAAACGCGTGGGGAAGTCCACCACTTGCGTTAGAGCTTGGGCTATTGGAAAGTGCATGGTGCAGATCCCAGCAAGGTCGGTGGCTGAGTTTTCAAGCCACTTGGTGTGGTGGGCGTTAAAATCACCAAACACAAATATATGGGCGGATGGGTGAGAAGAAATGGCCCTGTCGATGTTAGTCGAGATGCAATCAAGTAACGTACAGTCAGAGGAGGAGGGGGAGCGGTAGAGGAAGAAGAGATAGCTAACCGAGCTTAGAAGTGAGAGACGGAAGCACATGAAGGAATGATCAAGGGATTCAAGAGATGTGACCCTGGCTAGGGGGAGTTGTTCGCTGACATATACACCAAGCCCATGCATATGGACATTGAAGTCCTTCCTGAAGAGAGGAAGGTAACCAGGAACGAACAGCTCTGAAGAGGGGATAGAAGGTTCAAGGTTAGTCTCACATATAGCTAAGATATCGGGTGAGTTAGTTAGAAGGAAAGACTCTACACTATTAAAGTTACTGCGAATACCTCGTATATTTGTGAAGGTAGTGTGAAGGTTGATTTAATCAGATATTGATGAAAATTTCTTTTTTATTTTAGAAATCTGAAGCAGTCTTCTAGTTGTGCAATTAACTATGTATTGCTGGTGATAATTTCTTTTCCTTTAAAAATGTGTTGTTGATAAATATTTAGAATGGCAGAGGATATTTTACTTGTAGTGAGAATTCTGTGTCCAATTGAAAACTGGCAGGAAAGGATATCCCTGTGCATTTTGATTTTCTCTTCAAATCCAAAACTAATTAATCTGATTCAAGTGATTCACTGAACACAAGAAAAGGGTTTATGACTTGAAATAGCAATAATTCCCCCATGATAGATGACTTCATTTCCTTCCACATAAAGTGATTTCTTGCTTCTTGCTTCTTCCTCTTTGCCACCTTCTTCACCTTTGAGCTTCTTACATTTTTCTTCTACACTCACCTGAGTGTAGAAACACCCAATTTTTGAACACTGTAGAAGTCAAATAACTTAGCTTTCAACATGGCTGTCTCCTTTTGTCTCCCTGTAGGAAGGTGAACATTCAAGAGTGTGGATATTGTGCTCAATATTTATGGAGCTCAATATACACACTGAAATTATCAGCCAATCAATGCTTACAGAATATACTTGCCTGTAACAGAATGGAATCTCCCAGGTTATTATTTAAACCACCTACCAATTTACCCTGGTGGTTTTTTGATCAGTTGGACTCAACTTCTATTCTAGTTGATTACTGGCTGGTTGTTCCATAAGATTTTCCAAACACCTGCCCTAGAATAATCTGAGAAAACCGCTGCTATATTTAATGTTTTTTCCCTTTGTTCTTAATAAAATATTTTTCAAAAATATTTATCTTGTGAAGATATAGCGGTGTGAAAAATATTCTGAAATAATATTCTGTCACTAATTAATTCTAATTTATTGTACCAATGATTTTTTCTTCTTATTTTTCCAGTAGAAAATATAACTTGTAATATCGAAGTTACTGTTTCAAAGTAAATAATACATTTTTGGTGGTACAAATGAACTCGATATTTAAATAAAGAAATCAAGTTAAAACAGTGGCAATGAGGAACAAAACTCATATGATTTAAATCAGGATTTATGTGGATATTTAAAACTGATATTTTTCACTATTTGTCTATATTTCTGAGATGAGGTGGTATTTACACTAATTGGACTATTGTCTTCATCTTGGTTGCCATTTGTACAACATTTCAACTGTTGTACGCTCTGGACTTCTTCAGGGGCTAAGAATTTCAAACCGAAACCTTTATTACGATCACTGGGGGATGATAATAATATACCTCAGTGATTGTAATAACGGGTTCAGTTTAAAATTCCTAGCACCTGAAGAAGGCCGGAGCATACAACGACCAAAACCGAAACCTTTATTACAATCACTGGGGAATGATAATGATCATCACTTTATTTGTGGTATCTTTTGGAACAAAGTTTTTAGTCTCCCTGCTGAAAAGTGTGCACCTGAAGGCTCCTCATGGGTGAAAACCAGCATCAACCCTTTGATCCCTTCAAGTAAGTTCTGACTTAAGCCTCATTCTTCCCCTTGGTTCTCACCTGCTTGCTTTACCGTCATTGCCCACCAGAATCACTTTTTCTAGCTTACTATGTCTGACTATAATAGGCACTTTTTTGTTTCTGCTCACAATGATTGCAAATGTTCTAAATGATGCTTAGCTATTGTTTACTAATAGAACGAAGTAGCATATACCATCCCACAAGTTTTGCTCTAAAGACTACTGGTGGCTCTGCAAAAGTGTTCTAAATAACAGCAAGCCTTTGATCTCTCCACTACTCAATAATTTTGACGTTCCCACATCTACTTCGGACAAGGCTGAGTGCTTTGCTCTCAAATTCTCTTATGACTCTACACTTGACTCATCTAGAGTACCCACATCCAACTTCCCACCTAGAACTGAGACCCAACTGAGTGATGTATATATAATCCCCTTTCTCATCTCTAACATAATTTCTAAGCTTGACATTCATAAAGCAAGTGAATGTTATGGCATTCCAGTTATTGTCCTTAAAAAATGTGCCCCTGAATTTGCACCTGTCTTCTCCAAACTCTGTAACTATTTCCTCACTGCTTCCTTTGAAGTTCCTGTTTTTAAAAACTCTGGAGAACCCTCTGACTCTTCTAACTATTGCCCTATCAGCATCTTACTGCTTTTTTGGCAAAGTGTTCAAGGATATTATCAATGCTGAAATGATTCAGCATCTCACATCCAACCACTTATCTTCTGACAAGCAGTATGGCTACCACTTTGCTAGGTCTACTGCTGATATGCTAATGGCCATCATCAAATAGATATATCAGGCCCTTGATAAGAACGACAAAGTTCGAGCTGCTGCCCTGGATATCTCGAAAGTGTTTGATAGGGTGACATGCTGGCCTTCTGAGCAAGCTACAGGGCTATAGTATAACTGGATGATTGTTTGATTTAATCCAATTGTTCTTGTAAAATTGTAATATGATGGTTGTTCTGAATGGGCATACTTCCAAATCCTTTCACGTGAATGTGGGTGTCAAGGCTTAATGCATGTTAATGCGGGCCTCAAGGCTCAATCCTAGGTCTTACACTCTTCCTGATATTCATCAATGATGTAGTCAGTTCCCAAATTAGTGTCTATGCTGATGAAACCACCACCTACTCTTGTCTCAATATGAAATCTGTCTGGACTTCTTGAAAGGGACCTCCAATCTGTGATGGATTAGGGTAAGAAAAAATTTGTAAGTTTTAATGCTTCCAAAATGAAGCTGCTCTTCTTTAACCACCATAGAGAAGCTTTTTTGGCAACTGTGTCAGCCTTATCATTTCCTCAAATTTCCACATGGCCTGGAATCCAACAAAGGATAATTTCTTTTGTAACTGACAATGATGTTAATTTGCACAATAGTATTATAATCAGTGTCTATTTTAGGTCCTACACTCTTCCTAATATTCATCAGTGATCTTTTTGATGTAGTTCGTGGGTATCTTTGCGGATGACACCACCAAGTGGGTATCTTTGGGGATGACACCACCAAGTGGGAATCTGTGCAGATAACAGCACCATTTACTCCCATCTCAATATGAAATCTGCCAGACAAAATAGATATCAGTTCTGCTCTTGAAAAGGACCATCAATCTGTGACTGAATGGGGTAAGAAATGGCTCATAAATTTTAATGTTTCCAAAATGAAGCTGCTCTTCTTTAACCACCATAGAGAAGCTTTCCTACCTTCCATTCATATGGATCAGCCTAGTCTCCCTAAAAGCAATACCCTGCACCTCCTCGGCCTCATTCTCTCAGCCAATCTCAAGTAGAATGAATACATTGAATCTACAGTTACATCTACTGCTAAGAAGGTTGGGTCACTGTGCCAAGCCAGAAAGTTTTTCTCGTTAGAATCCATTTTGCATATTTATAAATCTACCATTCATCTTTGTATTGAATACTGTTGCTGTATCTGGTCAGGTGCTCCTGTTGTTTATCTTGTGGTTCTTGACAAAATTGAAAGAAGGATCTGCAATGTAATCAGCCCCAATTTGGAAGATTTCAAAACATAGCTTCTGTCTTTTCTACAAGTATTTTCAGTGGCTTCTACTCTGATGAAGTTTTATTCCATGGTGCCCTACCCTCATGAATTTACTTGTGCAACTAGATTGGCAACAAGGTCCCACCCTTTTACAGACAAAATAGGCTAATGTAACCACCACTTCTGCTCTATCAATTTCTTCTCTCACACTTCTTGCCTGTGGAACTCCCTTTGTTTCTTTGATAGCTACAATCTCTAAAAGTTTAAATGCAGTGGCAATTGCCATCTTCTCTCCCCATGACTCCCATCTCTCTCTTACCCTTTCTATAACATCACCTGTACTGTTTTTGTTTCTGTCTTTTGTTTCTTCTCATTGTAATTCTTGTGCACCAGTGGCAATGAAATGATTATAACTAAAAAAAAAAAAAAAAGGTCTAGGATAAAAAGTGATAACTTATCTCACTTCATTTGCACTGTGACCTTGTGCCACAATTATTGTTTTATTTACAATAATAAATATTCTTTACCACAAGTTCTGTATGGTATCACTAGCCATCTATTTCCCCTAATCCAATTATTCTCAACAAATCAGGAAATGAAGGTCATGTTGAGTGACCACATTCCTAGATCATTTCACATTCATTTTATGGACCCTCCAGAGATATATCCTTGGACCTACATTGTATCTTCATCAACAACCTTCAAAGTGTCATCATTTTCCAACTAGGTATTCATGCTGATTATATAACTATTTACTCCAGTCTT
Source organism: Ascarosepion bandense (assembly GCA_037127315.1). Taxonomy (NCBI): domain Eukaryota; kingdom Metazoa; phylum Mollusca; class Cephalopoda; order Sepiida; family Sepiidae; genus Ascarosepion; species Ascarosepion bandense. The sequence goes on along the minus strand of JBBBDQ010001397.1, from coordinate 2,918,649 downwards.
GATAGTAAGTCTAAAATTTTGGATTCATCTTCCTTGGTTTGGTTTGTTTTACATCATATCAACCCCTAAGGAACCATTTAATACTGAAGTATTAGTTGTTTTAGTGTGTTGGGTGGAAGTTAAATGTTACTATTGTTTCAAAGGAACCTTTCCACTATATCTTGTTGTATAGCTTTGTTGTTTTTAGGAATCTAAAAATATTCTGTGTGTCAACCTTGTTGAAGATCTCCCTTAGATTATTTTTTTGGTCGTGTCTTAGTCAGATTAGTTTAAGGTCTATACACCTTGTCAGCATATGTTGTACTTATATTTGATTTTTTGTTTATGTAGTTGTATGATGTGCGTTGTGGTGCAATAGATATTGGCTTGGAACGAGAAATCAGGGAGCTGAGTTCAAATTCTAGTTGAATTCATTGCATTCACTTACACGCAAATACCCTTGGGAAAGGTATTAATCTTCCTTCCAGTTATGGGTTAAATAACAGGACAGACTGGGTTCTATAGCCTTGGCTGGTAACCACTCTACCACAGAAAGCAATGGCAACCTGCTGTGGGATAATCTTCTGTACAGTCAGTTATGTCTCTTTCAAGACATGATTGCCCAAGAGCGTTTCACATATGGCACTTAACTGACTGAGTTTTATGATGAGTAATGTTTTATATTAATTTTATCATTCTCTTTTAGGTGAGTTTTTTGTAGGCAGATTATACGAGGGTCATTCAATAAATAAGGTGAATTTTTTGGTATAAGGACTTCTAATACAGATAGAAGCTTCCTATTTTTTAATTTTTTTCTTTTATTTTTTTTCAAAGGGATTTAATTTTTTTTTTTTTTTGCAGACTGAAAAAGATTTTGAGAGTTTTGGAGTTTAACAAAGATGACCAACCAAGAAGCATGTTCCAGTTATCAAGTTTTTGGTTGCTGAAGGATGCAAACCAGTTGAAATTTCTAAAAGAATGTCAACTGTATATGGTGCCACATGTTTCAGCCAAAAAAATGTCTACAAATGAGCTAAATTGTTTAAAAAAGTTTGAAAGTGACGATGAATTTAAAAGTGCTGTGAGATTTATGGCTGAGACATCAATCCAAAGATTTTTATGCTGAGGGAATACAGAAGCTTGTGCACAGATGGGAAAAGTGTGTGGCACCGCTTGGAGACTATGTTGAAAAAAAAAAGAAAAGAAAAAAGTAAGCTTCTATCTGTATTAGAAGAATTCAGCTTATTTATTGAATGACCCTCGTAGCAGGGTAGAAGGTTTTGATGAGGAGTAATATTTCTTCAAGATTAATTTTTGTACCTCTTACATTTTATTGTAATATTTTGTTTGCCATGGTTTATTTTTTCCTTCTCTGGTTTTGGGTTGTCGGTTTTTCTGTCAACATCCATTGGTTCAAGGTTTTCTTGTTTATTTTCTATTTTTGTCTTAGACTGTGATCATGATTTTGTAATGAGGGATTTTGATTCTTGTTTTGTGATGGTTGCTTCCTTATCTTTTTTAACATTTTCCTTTGCATTTTGTCTTTAGTAAGAAAGATCTGCAACATGATTAACCCTGACTAAGTGGCTCACCTTTGGCCCCTTTCTCACTGACATGATGTGATTTCCTTCTAATTTTTTACAAGTATTTTCATGGTAACTGCTTTGACAAGCTTTTTTTCTCCCATTTCCCCAACAACATGTATTTACTTGTGCTACTAGATTGGCATTAAGGTTCCACACTTTAAAAGTAAAAAAAGATGTAACCACCTCTTCTATACTAACAGTTTCTTTTTTCACACTTCCCATTTGTGGAACTCCCTACTGTTTGCTTGCTTCCCTGATAGCTACAATCTCCAAAAGTTTAAAAGCAATGTCAATTGCCATATTCTATTTGATTCCCATCCATCTCTTATCTTTTCTTCAACATCACCTGAACTTTGTTTTTTCTCTCCCTGTAATCCTCTGCTCACTAATGGTGATCCTGCCTTGCTTGGAGTGAAATGATTATAAAAGAATAAGTTTCACAGGTTTGACAAAGTAAAACTGACAGCTACACTTGAAAATAACCTACAATCTATTGTTAACTGCAGCAAGAAGTAAGATTAAAAATGAAATTGATATCCTTTAATTATAATAGAAAACCACTTTTGCCCTCCATTAGTATAGCTGAGGCTAACCTTTGGGTGAGCAACTCATTGCATCTTCATGGTCTAACATTTTCTATTAACATAAAGTGAATATATTGATTATATTGAAACAATTGCCAGGTTTCTTGCTAAGATTAGTTGTGCTAAGTAATTGCTCTCATTTGAATCCATTTACCGCACTTTTTTTCTTTTTTTTTTTTTTATAAGCGTTTCACCCCGAGCAAGGCATGTCACTGCCACTACTGTGCAGGGGGCTACGTAGAGTGGAGAAAGGCTGATTAAATATAGGAAATGACAGAGGGTGGGTGATAGGCGGGTAAGGCTACCGAGAATGAGGGTTGGGTAGATGAGAGTGTTGTGAGAATAGTTGGGAGTTAGTGTGATAGGAGGTGTCTATTGACCCTACATTTAAACACCTGGAGATTGTAACTGTCGGGAAAGCAGACTTGTAGAAGGGAGTTCCACAGGCGGGAAGCACGAGAAAAGAAGCTGTTGGAGTAGAATTTACGGTTACATCTTATTTGTTTAACTGTAAAAGGGTGGGACCTAGTTGCTAATCTAGTATCTTGTGTAAATTCGTGCTTAGGTGGCACCAGTGATCTAAGCTCATCGGAGCAGAAGCCATGAAAGTACTTGTAGAAGAGGCACAGGGAAGCCATATCAGGCCGGTGTGAGAGCGGCTGCAGCCGGTCTGCCAAGTCAGTATCAACCACGTTACAGATCCTCCTTTGTATTTTGTCAAGAAGCCCAAGGAGAGCAGCAGGGGCACCCGACCAGATATGGCAGCAATATTCAATACACGGGCGGATGGTAGATTTGTATATGTGCAGAATAGATTCAGGTGGGAAAAATTTCCGGGCCCTGCACAGGGAGCCCACTTTCATAGCAGCAGATTTGGCAATGGATTCAATATAGTCATTCCATTTGAGGTCCGCCGAGAGTGTAAGGCCAAGGAGGCGTAGTATTTTACTCTCTGGGAGGCTAGCCTGTCCCATGCTAATGGGAGGTAGATGCGATTGTCTATGGTGATTAGTTGATAACAGCTTTGTTTTGGAGGCATTGAAATTTACCAACCATTCCCTACCCCAGGTCACTACGGATTGGAGGTCCCTTTCAAGTACGGCAGCGAGGTTCACTTTGTCATCCAGACCAGGTTTCTGATTGATGCGGGAGTAGATTGTTGTGTCGTCGGCATACATGCCAACTTGGGATCTAATGGTGTCGGGGAGATCATTAATGTAGATCAGAAAGAGCGTGGGACCTAGGATAGAACCTTGAGGGACGCCCGCGTTCGTCTGGTAGTTTTGGGAGGCATGCCCATTTAATACCACCTTCAATGTGCGGTTAGAGAGGAAAGACTGGATGAGGTCAAACAGATGTCCAGTTATCCCATAGCTCCGCAGTTTGCACAAGAGGCCAGCATGCCAGACTCTGTCGAATGCTTTGGAGATATCCAAGGCAACGTTTCGGGCTTCACCATTCTTGTCAAGTGCCTGGTATATGTACTCGGTAATGGTCGTTAGCATATCAGCAGTAGACCTGGTGAAGCGAAACCCATACTGTTTGTCAGAGAGAAGCTCGTTGGCCATAAGATGCTGAATCACCTCGGCGTTGATAATGGCTTCGAACACTTTGCCAAAGATTGGAAGGAGACTAATAGGACGGTAATTGGCAGGGTCTGAGGGTTCGCCAGAATTCTTAAATATAGGTACTACGCAGGAGGACTTCCAACAGGCAGGAAAGCAGGAAGCAGATAGGCAGGGGTTATAGAGTTTAGAGAGGACAGAGGAGAGTTCTGGGGTACATTTCTTCAGTACTATGACTGGGATTCCATCACCACCGCTCGCTTTGTGTGGGTCAAGTTGCGCAATTATCTTGGCGACCAGCGAGGGTGTAATGTGGACGTTATTTAGTTGAGCCTTAGTTCTGGGTGGGAAGTCTGGTGTAGGTATTCCTAACGAGTCCAGTGTCGAATTGGTTGAGAATCTATGGGCAAAGCATTCAGCCATGTCGGCTGGGGAGGTGAGAACTTCAAATTCATTGATTAGTGGGGGTATTGAAGTCTTGTTCCTGCTGAGCACGCTTTTGCAGAGACGCCAGTAATCTTTGGAGCCAAACTTAGAGGATGCTATGTGTTGCCTAATTCTGGTAGCAAATGCCCTCTTGGCTTCGTTCAGTACTTTTTTACACTTGTTCCGTGCTGAGGTGAAAAGGCACCTGTTTTGGTTCGACGAGCAGCTTCGATAGAGCTGGAAGAAATGGTTCCGGTAGGCAATAGCGGCCGAGCAAGCAGGTGAGAACCAGGGGGACGAATTTGGTTTTAGTTGGAATTTTCTGGCAGGGATAAAAGCATCGATGCCAGCCTTAACCCAAGAGGAGACTTCAGAAGCACAGTCTTCGACAGGAAGATCAAAGACGTTGTTCCAGGGGACGTCGCAGAGGAAGTCCCTGAACGAGTCCCAGTCGGCTCTTTGGTAGCAGTATGATATTCTGCTGGTCTGGTTTTCTTGGGTAGAGTTAGTGCGGATTGATATGTTTACGGAGACTACGGCGAGTTATAAATCTATTTGTACAGGCATTGAATATTGCTGCCATATTTAGCTGTATATCTCAAGATTCCGAACAAAATCTCACAAAGTGTCTTTAATGTTATCAGTCCTGAGTTAGCATCTCTAATCACTTTTCCACTGCCAAGACATGGTTTTCCTGTGTCTTTTCTATAAATATTTTTATGGCAGTTCTTTTAATGACCTCTTTATGGGAAAATATAAATGAAATAATAAATAAATAAATGAAATAATAAATAAATAATAATAATAATAATAAATGAAAATAATAAACAAAATAATAAATGAAATAATAAATAAAAATAATAAATGAAATAATAAATGAAATAAACAAAATAATAAAATAACCAATAAATGAAATAATAATAAAAAAAGATAATAAAAAATTCATTTTCCCATTATGCAAAAGAGGAAAGGAAACCAAAATGGGTTTCCGGGCATATGAGAATTTCATGACCTCGCTTCAAAAAAATGATAAAATCACTCACTTCTCCACTCTCAACCATTTTGAGTTTAGATGTGTTTGGTAGCCATCCCAATGAAGGGGAGATTCAGCCACCCTCACTCAATGTTCATCTGACTTGAGGTTGACCATTCTCCACACAGTCACATCTTTGTACCTATGTGCACTGATAAAAATTGACAATTCATTATCTACTCAGGTCTTTGTTTTCTTCTGTTTATTTTTGTTCACAGCATGAAACCAACAACTACCCTCCACATCTTCTCTTTGGTATCTCAGCTGCATAAATTAAAGCATATTACAAACTTATTACTTAGGTCTCATCATTTTACTGCTGAACAAGGTATATGTAATCATAAGTTCTATATATATATATATATATTTTTTTTTTTTTCTAAACATATGCTATTAAATATAAGAGACAATGAATGTCTATTATGTTTAATCATGAGCCGTTCTAAACATCATATTTTGGCTTTAATTTCAGTTGAAAATAAAGACAAAAATTCTCCAACATTTGGATAATTTTTTATTAATTTGCTTCTAAGCTTTCGGCTCACATGAGCCATCTTCAGATAGGTTGTTTAGACTGAAATATTATAACATCCACCATCACCAACGATTTTATTTTGTATTGACATAAAACTCCGCTTGGCAACGGCAATAGTTACCAATAATAATAAACGCAGTTCTTAAATTTGCGATGCAGTTTTATGACATCACACTGTGTGATAGCACGAAATGACAACAATATATATATATTAACTCTGACTGACACCAAAATTTGTCAAGTTTCAATACTGGCCAGAAGCAAGTGGATGTATCTAGCCCCACTAATGAGCTGTGATACAGCAAAACAGGCTTGTATGTGAATGATGAATATATTATGCTCTCATTATGACTGAGCTCTCTAGAGAGGAAAATTTTTAAAAAAGCAGTTACCACTTGTGTGATTTATGCATAACTCTTCAGTAATGTATTGAGTTTTTTTGGTGACTGGCATGTGTATACGCTACTTATATATAGCATGCAAAAATTTTCTTTCTCTGATCCCATATGGCTATAGCTTAGGGGTTAGTGGCTCCAACTGACACCAAAATTAGTCAAGTTTTGATCATAGCCAGAAGTAAATGGATGTCTAGCCACACTGATGAGCTGTGATACTGCGAAACTGGCTTGTATGTGAGTAATGAATATATATATATGTATATATAGTTTCTTTTCTTGCGTTTATTCGCTGTGGAACTCTCTTCTGATTTCTTTCTTCCATGCTGCCTACACTCTTAAAAAATTTCAATATATATATATATATATATATATATATATATATGGTAGACTTTAAAAAACAGTAGTGACTTTGGCATCTACACATCATTCATTCAACAATGAATTAGAACACTCTTAGCTGTTGGGCATGTATAATGATAATATACATGCTAAAAAGTCTGTCTCCTTCTAACAAGTGCCCGTAGCTCAGAGGTTGAATCGCCGACTGACGCCAATTTGGTCGGGTTTCAATCCTGGGTAAAAAGCAATTGGCTGTCTACCCATAGTGATGAGCTGTGATACAGCAAAACAGATCTGTCTGCGGATGACTATATCTATGTATATATATATATATATATAGTTTTTGTGCAAAGAATTTGTCACTTCAACTGAGTAGGTACATGTCGAATTTGAAGTTTCAAAGTCAACAGGGCTGAATTTCCAATCCTGCTCAGTTAAAGTGACAAATTTTTGGCACTAAAACTATCAATGCTTTATCTGCACCCAAACACTTTATGATAAAAAACCTGATTGCAAAAGCACCATTCATCAGTAAAACTACTGAAAAAACAAGAATGTTGGTGCTAAACATTGTTATGACTCAACCTTATATATATAGAACCACTTCCATAGAAATAAAATTCCAGAAAAAAATATTGAAGTGGGTTAAAAGTGGGATACTTTCTCCCAAAATATCTGATGAAATTAGACTTTCTGGCTCAATCAGATCCTGCCTTTATGGTCTTCCAAAAATACATAAAGAAGGGGTACTATTAAGACCCATATTACCTATGATAGGGTCATCACAATATATGGTGGCCAAATGGCTTACTAAGTTGCTACAAGCTGTTTTGCAGCACTACAGCTCATTTACCATAACAGATTCATTTTTCTTTGTTGTGCTTATTCAGTGTTTGCCTTCTTCTGAAAAGTTTGTGTGTTCATATGATGTATGCTCCTTATTTATTTGTGTTCCCCTAATGGAAACAATATTTGCAGCTATTTTCTTCATCACTCTTCTTTGTCTCCTTCAGATGTTTTTTAACTAATTTTTATGGAATTAATGAAGTTTCCCACTTCATCTGTTGAATTTAGTTTCAACAAACTGATGTACCCTCAGATTGACAGGGTAGCCATGGGCTTCCCTTTGGATCCTGTGTGGGCTAATGTTTTTGTTGGGTTTTATAAGGAGAGAAAAATCATTTAATGATCTATTTTGTCCTTCCTTATATCGTGACTATATTGATCATACATTTTGCTAATTTAATGATGAAGCTGAGGCTGATCAATTTCTCTCCTCCATTAACAACCTCTATCCATCTTTGAGGTTTGCTATTGAGAAAGAGGTTAATTCCAAACTTGCTTTCCTTGATGTATTGGTGCATTGTACACCAACATCGGGGAGTTGATGTACAAAGACCGGGGAGCCGAGTTTGAATTCCAGCTGAATCCATTGCATTCACTTACGCACAAATACCCTTGGGAAAGGTATTAATCCGTCTCTTCCCTCCAGTTATGGATTAAATAGCAGGACAGATTGGGTTCTATAGCCTTGGTCAGCAACCAGTCTACTGCAGAAAGCAATGGCAACCTACTGCGGGATAATATTCTGCCCAGTCAGTCATGTCTCGAAAAAGACATGATCGCCCAAGCGTGTTTCACGTATGGCACTTAACTAACTGACTGACACCAACATCTTTTTGTACCTCAGTGTATAGAAAGTCTACTTTTTTAAGTTTATGTGTTAGAATATTTTTTGCTTTAAAAAGCACAAAATAAACCTCATAAAAAAACTTTAATGCATAGGACATTGATGATCTGTTTTGAAGAGTTCCTTGATTGTAAGATTAGTTTTATAATGAGAACTTTACACGATAGTGTGTATTCACCTACTATTGTCAGTTTGGTGATTCATAACAAGATCACTTATTTCAGAAAAATTAAACCAGTATTCATTGCGAAATGTTCAGTGTATTTAAGACTTTCATAAATTAGAGAGAACTGTGAAAACCTTACTAGGCAAATTTCTTTGGATGTGCAGAAGTTATTTTTCTGCAGACATGCTTGTTGCATTTATTACAAGATCTGTTCTAGCTTCAAGTCGTAAAGACGTTCACCCCCCCCTCATCAAATAAATTCTGTAGATTATAAATATGATTGTTGCTGGGGTGTCAGTTATATAGGGAGAATCACTCAGCGACTTGATAATAGAATCAAACAGCATGTTTCACTGAAAATCAGAAAACATACCTAGCAAGAAAATAAACTTATCTATAACATTTATTTTTCCTCAGTTTTGTGAAAATCTTATAAAATTAGAAAATGTGCCATCGTGTTTCAATGTTAGCCAATTTACATTCACTTTTTTTAATTGAAAGTCCTGAAGTTTGTTTAATACAGGTCTTCTAGACCCTCGCTGTGCAAACAGTGAGAGCGTTTGCTGGGCCTTGCTGGGAACAGTCTCTAGTAGTTCATTCCATGCTTTCCCATCATTGACCAATTTATTTCTTGCACATATATTTTTTTCAGTAAGTTCTCCCAATTAAAAACTTTGATGAGTAGGAGCAAAACTGGCTGTTTTCTGTTTTAAATTTTATCCTCCTAATACCCTGTAGTATAAAAATTATTACTTTTAAAGCAATACTCAAGTTCTGTACCACAAAAGATCTGTTTAAATAAATATATATATATATTTCCATTCAGAATTCAGTCAAATGAATGAAAATATTTAAAAGCTCTACATTATATATGTAATGATCACTTTTTACTACAACTGCATACTGGTCTAATTTAATTCTGACCAATAAATGGTTAATAATTAAATATACATGAAAAATTCTTGAATGTGCAGAATTTGTTTTTTTTCAACGTGTTAACTACAACCATTAAAATTTGTAGCACCTCACTGTGACGGTGTATTTTTTCTTTCATGATAGAATCATTTCTAAAGAATTCTTAGAAGAGAGATTACATACCTCTTGACTCATGGAATTCTAAGGCAATATGTGCATCAGCACCAAGGCTGAAATAATTATTGAAAACATCCAATGGGAGTCGATCAGCTGCTCCTTCTTCAAGGGACTCTGGATCAGCATTTTCATTAGGAATCACCTCAATTTTCCATCTAAATGAAAATGAATAGATAAAGACTAAAAGGTAATTTAAAACAGAAATATTTGAATATTTCACAAACTGAATTGGAAAAATAAAAATTTTTTATGAAGAAAACTGTTCAAAGATTTTAATCTCTTTAAATCAATCAGGTTAATTTGCTGAAAAATAAAAACAAACAAAAAAAAAATTGCTGAAATATTCCCTTGAATCAGATTTCTAAATGGAAATTAAATAAAATAAAATGCCACTGCTAATAGCTTATTTCATTTGGAAAGATATCAGATGCTTTTCAGAAATATCCTTCTACACAAAAGAAAATTGTCCTTCTTGTCATGTTACACTTAGTGCTAGGGTGTGCACAAAAATCAATTTTCAGCCTGATGCATAAAACGCCTTCATTGCTAGCTGCTCTTACATTACGTTATGAAAAAAAAAAATAAAGTCTAAAAAAAATTAAAATGAAATAATTTATTTGAAAGATTTTTTTAAAAAATACAACATATGAACATTGTTAGATATTAAAAAAATGATCTGCCAACAAAAAAAAAATTGACAAAGTTTGGAGTAAGTTTTCTACTCTACCAGTTTTTTTCTAACACTTTCCGTCTGTGGAACTCCTTTTTATTTGCTTGCTTCCCTGATAGCTACAATCTCCAGAAGTTTACATGCAACATCAATTGGCATCTTCTATCTCCTTGATTCTCATCTTTCTATTATCCTTTCTCTGACATCCCCTGTACCTTGTTTTTTCTCTCACTGTAACCCCCTGAGAAACAATAGTGGTCCTGCCTTACTTGGGGTGAAATGATTATAAAAAAAGCAGAGAAAGAAAAAAAATAAATAAATTAAAATTAATAATAAGGCACAAAGTTCAAACTAAAAATTGGGTTTGAGACACAAAAGCAAATTCAGATGAATGAATGCAGTGTTCCGACATCAAGGCAAGACAACCTGGAACTGAGTCAAATAACTTGCCTATTTCACTGGCTAAGAAGAAAGCCGAGCATGTGATTGTGTTGTATTGCTGAGGTAGATATGATACGAAGAGAAAGTGTGCTGTGGTATTATTCAGCACAATATCTGGTGCTAAACAGATATATGCAGAACAGTAGTTATAATGACAGACAAGACAGAACTTACAACACAGAGAGGAGGGTTTTAGATCACAATGGTTACGAAATAATCAGTCTAAATATTACACCTCAAATGCTATGATTCTTTACTTAAATAGACCATTTCAAACCATGGGCCATTCTCCCATTAAGATTGCTGCAGGGGTGTCAGCCACTCTCCAAAAAATTGTGTGCTTCTGCCTATAAATTGCAGAGGAGAAAGTATTTTGCAATCATTCCCAATTAGGATTGCAACCAACAAAATCTTAAAAGCTCTTCTTGTTTATACATGATGTAACTTTATGATAAAAGTATATTACCAGCAACTTGGAAGTGAATAGATTCCAAATCTTTGAACCAAAAACTAATAAAGAAAACCGTTTCCATTCACAATATCTTTTTGGGCTACATCTGTGCAAAAGAAGAATAAAATAAACCTGTGAAGAGATTTTTGCACAAGCATCTGGAGCCATTTTTTCCACTAAGAAATCATGTTGGATAAAGAATCTTTTAAAAATAACTGTATATAATTCAGATACAAAACTAAAGCTAGCCGATATAGATTTGTTTGATCATTTAACAGCAATATCAACTCCTTATGAGTTCACCTCAACATGGTGTAATGGCTAGCAAGCTTGTCCTGTGAGAGTCATTAAAATTGAGTGGTGAGTTTGATCCTCACTGAGTGCCCCATACATTAATCCTTGTGCCACATCTAAGCTGCATTAGAAATCACCTGTCTTTTCCACTATCAACAGCAGCGTGAAGATATCAGTAGACAGGAGGTTTGGGGCGACAAAAGGTCAATCATCTTAACTTGTAATTTTTTTAAACAATGGTTCTTCAAACACTGGATTGATGTTCACTTTTTAAAGGTTCCCACATAAACAAATACATGACAACCACAATTTTTTTATCTACCTATTGCTATTGTTAAAAACTGTTATCAATAACTTCAGGTATGTTAAAAGGAATAGTATCAAACTTAAAATCAGAGACTTATCTTTATTTTCCAGAAGATATTTCTGGAAAACAAGAAGATGAAATTCCAACAAATCCTTGTTACTGACTTAACTGTGCATGGAGAACAATTTGTGCAACATATATATATATATATATACATATATATATACACACACACACACGAGTGTACTCTTGCTTGCTATCAAAAATGACACCAAAATATTTGAGAGGATATGAGCTGTTTCACAGGTTATCCATGCTGAGCATGATGAGGGAATATATATATATATGCATACACACACATACACAACCCTCACACTAAAATATCTATAGAAACCTATACAACTAAATAGGACACAAATACTGGAATAACATAAAAACAGAACTCATTAAATCATGGAAAAGACATCTCGGTGATTGATTTATCTTTTGAAGATCAACATGGGGAGACATAAATAAACTACACAATCTACACCAAAACTTGCAGCCCAAAATTAAGTATACACTTGAATACAGCTATAATGAATTGCCATTCCTAGACATCTTCATAAAAAATGAAAGAAAATTACATCACAGACATTTACCATAAACCCACAGATATCCAACATTATTTCCATAAAAGTTGACTGAAATCCATCCCACACTCTCTAGCATGACAAACTTGCACAATAGTAGCTGATGAAAATCTTTGTAAAATATGCCAAGAGGAACAATGAAAAGCACTACAAAGAAGAGGATACCCCACTCCACTAATAAACAAGGGTTTCCAACTGATAGAAGAAATATTATTAGAATCTCTCCAGAATACAAAAAAGAAAAAAAAGAAAAAAAAACATCATTTTTGCATATGTCTCCACACACAACAAAAGCAACCCAGAATTATTTACAAAGATAAAAATACATCTAGAATTACTCAACAAAAATGGTAAAATAAAAAAAATCCTAAAAACAAATCACAAAATTTCAAAAAAACATACTAACCTCATCAAAATTTGAGCAACACACAACACAAGGGCTCACAAAATGCAACAAAAAAAGATGTGGGCTCTGCAACATGATAATAGAAGGAAACCTCTTCAAATTTGAAAACACAGCTACCTTCAAAATAAAAACAAATCTGAGCTGCAATTCTAAAAACATAATCTATGCTTAAAAATGCGGTCAGTGCACAAAAATATATGTGGAGCAATGCAAGGCTTGATTAAGAGTAGCCATGCACAGAAGTAACATTAAACTAGCCAATAACAGAAAATTGTACATTTCCCAATGCTTACACTAATGTAGTGGAGGTAAATTCTGAGTATTGTCTATCTACTAAAATGCAGACTATGACACGCTCATGATGCAGGAAGAAATGTTTATAAAAAAATACTAGCCTTTCCTCAATAAAGCAACATGAAAAAACTAAGACCTATGCACGGACACACTAAATTAAAATATTTGCAAACCACTACAAAAAATAGTAATTCAAAATTCCAAAAAACAACAAACAGAACTTGATGACTAATATCACATTTCTCAGCACTAAAAAGTAGAACTGAATCAAAATCACTGAAAACAATTTTGAAGAAAAAAGACAAAATCAAATTTTGCAAGTCGGTGTAAAAAAAATTTCTGGTTAATGAAAGGTGAATAATTCCCAAAACAGAAGAGATTTAATGAGCAAGTGTGAAAAAACCAACAAACAAACATGCATGCATATAAACTTTCAGACCTGCTCATAGATCACTTATCTATATATACATACACAGTATTTTTAACCATCCGAAAGACAAATGAATCTCGATATGTAAAGTGACAAATTTATTCATCTGAAGAGAGTTAACTTTGGACTCAAAACAGGTGTAGTGATACAAATACCATGATGGACACAATGTATTATCCCAAAAGCAAGTAATAATAATAATAATAAATCTATACTTTAAACAAAATTTTTATGGCTTCTCACACTTTTCCCACTATAACAATTTCTTTCATTGGAACAAGGTTTATTTCTGTTTTATATATATATATATATATATACTACCTCATATACTACCTCATATATATATATATATATATATATATATATATATACTACCTCATCTCAGAAATAGAGATAATACCTCATATATATATATATATATATATATATATATATATATGCCCAACTATCCTACTATGTTGTGCAGTTGACAAAACCAAGACCAAATTATGCATCTGTCTCTATTTCTGAGATGAGGTAGTATTTACAGTATTTACATTATTCAGACTATTGACCTCATCTTTGTTGCCATTTCTACGATGTTTCAGCCATTTATGCTCTGGCCTTCTTCAGGTGCTAACAATTTCGAATCAAGCTCTTTATTACAATCACTGGGGTATATCATTCTGATTTTGTTGCTTAGAGCCTCTTCTGGTAGTCATGAGCTACTGTAAGTTACTTGTTCACCATTGATGTAGCCTGGTACTGAACTCAGAACTCTTTGGGTCAAGTCACAGGAACTAACCAACGTCTATATCCACTGGGCCCAGTTGATATAGTTCAGTTAGTTCAGTACCAGGCTACAGCAGTGGTGAACAAGTAACTTACAGGGTTAGAGGGAGATAACTCATGACTACCAGCACCTGAAGAAGGCCAGAGCATACACTGGTCAAAATATCGCACAAATGGCAACAAAGATGAGGAAAATAGTCCAACTAATGTAAATACTGTGAGAATTTTAAATTTAAAATAATATGTTTTTTATTATGTGTTTTGGGTTTATAATCTTGTCAATTTTATTTAGATATTTTTCTGCTTTGAATATACTTCCATCACTTTTGTCAGTAAGCATCCCACATTATGATAATAGACCTGCCAAGAAAGGTGAAACGTTCTAAGAATCTGGATGCAAATTTACTGGGGATGATCCATTGATTAAAGCACTTTTTAAACAGTTTTCTTTTCTGTAATAATTAGAGTAGCATTTTTTAAATCAAAATTGTGGTTAGGGTGAGCAATTAATGCATTTAATCTGTTGGCTTTTAAAAGATCCCTTTTGTGTTCATATAATTTTTTATTGAAACTCCTTGAGGTTTCTCTGATACATTCCTCATGGCAATTATTACAGGTAAAAGAATAAATTCCTCCTTTTTGTTGTAGCTTATTATTTTAATTTGTATTAATTAAGATTTTATTGTTTCAGATGTAGTTGAAGCTTGAAAAACCTATTTTTCTGAAAAATTGTTTAAAGAGAAAGATATAAATTTCTACCAACAACACTGGTTGTTTGGTCAATGAATACTGAATATTTCTTAATAAGAAAAAAGCTAATATTCCCATTATCATATTTATATATGAGTGTGTTATGTGTTGGTTCATATTGTATGAAATGCTGTATTTGGGTTTATCTATTTATTGTTTTACGTGTTTTCTTGCCAGAAAATTCAGTACTAAATAAAAAAAAAGATTGCTTTTTTTCTCTTTCTTTCACGAAACATATAATTGATGGGTATGGGACTTGCTTTTGCATGGCTCCTGTCCACTTGCATTAACATCAAGTGGGGTGGGTAGGGAACTGTTAGTGGCAAAGGCGGTAGAGAGATATGGCCAAAGTTCTAATTGGGTTGCAGCGTGAAGTGCCAAGGTAACAGAAAGAAAGGAAGTGATGCTAGCAAAGAGGAAATTCAGGGCTCACTTTGAAGGGAAAGAATACAATGAAACATTAAAAATAACACCTTGAAGCTTCAACAATTATTTTTTTTTGTTACTTTATTTTTGGTAAAAGCTAAAAATAAGGAAGCGACTAATGTGTTGTCCTAGCTGAAAATTAAATTTCTCCAAGTTTCGCAGTGTCTATTGGGGCTGGAAACATTAGACAATTAAACAAAATTAAATATATATGAGCAGTCTCCTTTCAAGGTTAACAATAGAGGTAACAGCACTTTCCTGCTCAGTATTTAAGGGAGTTATCAGAAATCATCATTATCAATTGCTGAATTGTTGCAGATTACACATCAACAGAATATATTATACTCATATTAAATTTTTGAGCCTAGTTTTCCATGCTGGCTCAAGGCATATTGAAAGAGAGCACTTCGAAGTTTTCCTTCAGGAGATTGCCAGTTTTTTCTGTGGTAGACTAGTTGCAAACTAAAGCTATATAACCCAATGTCTTGCTATTAGTCCTCTTCTAGACTGGTTGCCTTCCAAGGCTACAGAACCCAGTCTGTTTTGTTATTTTTCCATAACTGCTGGGAGAAGAGAAGGATTCATACTTTTCCCGAGGGTATTAGCATGTAAGTGAAAGTAATGAACTAAAATGGAATTTGAATTTGGCTCTCCAATTCCCCAACCTGAGCCACTATCCATTACGCCACCATACTTCCTTACGGAGATAATTATGCCCAAATAATGATGGGAAGAAATTTTCTAAAGATAACTTATTATTAGATACAATGCCGGCAGAAAAGGATTAATTGAAAGAGAATGAGACTATTTCCATTCATCAAAGTTACAAGTCCCAAGAGCCACTCGAGGCAGTGGATTGCAAAGTAAGAAGCACAGTTTATCAGGATATGTAGAGTAGATAATAGTTATAGACATGGACAGGTTAAGATTGTAGAGATCAAAGAAGTACCATGTTGAGAGTGAGGTCGCAAAAACTGCTGAAGATATTTTAAAAAGTATATTCAAATAGTCTAAGTTAAAAAAGACAAGATAGAAAAAAGAAACATAACCTTGATCCTCTTTAGGAACAAATGTTTGCTTATGTGTGAATACAATATTAACAACATAAAATAAAGGGTTGCCCAGTTCAGATCAGGGAAGCATTGGTTCTGCAAAGCCACAGTTTGTGAGAAGACTTACACCCCACCAATGGAAGCCAAAAAATGAATGAATGTGATTCGCTACGATGTGTGGGGCATGGTGAGTCTTAGTTGCAAAAATTAAAAATGGTGAAGCTTAAGAAGCTTTGAAATTGTACAGGGCTACATGTCAGGTCTCACAGTGATTATGTTGATATTTAGATCACTCATTTGTACTTCATATTGTTTGGGATGAACAGGAGATAGGAGTGCAACACAGAGATCTGAAGGCAAATTGGCATGGCAAAGGACGCATTCCAGAAGTTGAGTAAAGTACAAAGACACAGGAAAACTTCACTAGAAACAAAGAAGAGAGTGTGAGATTGCTATGTGATGTCAGTTTTTCAATACAGCAGTGAATGCTGGAAAATATCATTGAAGATGAGGAAAAAACTTGAAGCAGAAGAAATGTGGTTCTACAGAAGGATGCTGTGGATATCATGGACTGAGCATGTGAGCAATGATGAGGTGTTGGAAAGAATGGCAACAAAAAAAATAATAGAGAGCATCAGGAAGAGACAACTGAAGTTCTTGGGACATGCAATGAGGAAGGAGGGCTTGGAGAACCTGATACTAACAAGCCAAATAGAAGGAAAAAGATATGGAGGGAGGCAGCCGATAACATATTTGAAGAGCCTGATCAGGTGGATGACAGAACAGGGGTTGCGAGATGTAACAGGAAAAAACATACTAAGAGCCACCAGGGAAAGACATGATCCCCTATGTCCTGAAAGAACAGGGCACATAGAAGAAGAAGAAGAATTACTGAAAATAAGCATGTTGGTTCTTATTGAGACTAGGAAAAACTGCAAAATATTTGCCTCTCCCAATTTATAGGCAGAAGAACACAAATGCATGCTGGGATTTCTTCTTAGCTAATAAAATAGGCTAGCTCTCATTCCCTATCTGTCTTGAGCCAGAATTTGCTTATGTGTGAATACTAGAAATAAAGCAAATATTATTGGATTCAATATTAACAACTTAAAAAAAGGGTTGCCCAGTTCAGATCAGGGAAGCATTGGTTCTGCAAAGTTGCAGTTTTTGAGAAGCAGCTGCTTGAATAAGACTTCCAACAAATGGATGCCAAAAGGGAATGAATGTGGTTTACGATAATGTGTGTGGCATGGCAGGTCTTAGCTGTGAAGGTTAAAACTAAAAAATATACAGAATTTACATTATTCAAACTACTGTCCTCATCTTTGTTGCCATTTGTACAACGTTTTGGCCGTTGTAAACTCCAGCTTTTTTCAGGTTCTAGGAATTTTGAACTGAACTCTTTATTACAATCACTGGGGTATATCATCCTCATTCCTTGCATAAAGCCTCAATTGGAAGTCATGAGTTACCTCCCTCTAACCCTGCAAGTTACTTGTTCCCCACTGCTGTAGCCTGGGATTGAACTCACAACTCTAAGAGTCAAGTCAGGAACTAACCAATGTCTATATCCACTGGACCATATGTCCTTAAAAACAAATATAGAAATATGGAATGTAGTTTGTCTGAACACTTTTCAAAAAAAGAGAATAGAGTAGTAAGAAACTTGCAACTTTTTGCCTGCTGGAAGGGGTTGTAGAGTGGAAAATAATTAATCACACACAAGGATTTGGAAATGCTTTTGGATTCTATAAGACTAACCATATATGGTAGCAGTACTCTATTTTCAGTGTTATCTGCCCCTTGTAAAAATAGATGATAGCAAGAGGTGTCAAGTATTTCCTGCAGTGTTACAAGGAACTAAATATTTTTCCAGTATCTTTACAGATGAATTATATGTACTAGCGGAACCTGTGGAATTTCTATGGAAGGATAATTATGATTTCCTGGAAAAATTTTACTTCGTCATCCAACAAATGATGATAATGTCTTCAAACATAAAGGTATTGGATAATAAAATAATGATAACACAGAGTGTAATTTTATTAAAATATCTATAAAAGTAATGTCCATAGAAGCTACTTTACTGTAATCTTATATTAAGAGGTGTATGCACAGACCATAACCAAAATACTGTATGCTATTTTGTGAGAGATTCTGAAAGAGAAAATTTTTTTTTTTATCACTGAAAAATCATGGCTCCTGTGTCCATTGTAAACAGAAAAGACCAACTGAGTAATGGCCAAGGGTGTAGAGACCATAAATTTTGTTATTAGGTTGTGGGATACAACAACAAACCTACCTATTTTTACTATATTGTACAGTACACACA